>JBCJKH010050623.1:12956-33756 GCA_039877255.1 Loriculus beryllinus | reverse complement strand
TGCCCAGAGAAGCTGTGTCTGCCCCATCCCTGGCAGTGTTCAAGGCCAGGTTGGATGGGGCTCTCAGCATCCTGGTCTAGTGGAAGGTGTCCCTGCCCGCGGCAGGGAGCTGGAACCAGATGATCACTAAGGTCCATTCCAACGCAAACCATTCTGTGGTTCTATGATTTTACACTGCTTTAAATAGCGCCGATTCCTGCTCATTTAACCGAGCAGCACCACACGTCCCTAACGAGAGAACAAACGGCCCCTCCCGACACCCGACTCTGAGAGGCCACCCAAGCTTGACGCCTCTTCCCTAGAGCCGAAGCCTCCCGCACACGCCCTGCGGCGATTCACCGCCTGCCCCTGCCCCGCTCCCGCAGCTCCCCGGGCCGCCTCCACCGTCCCTGTAGCCAACCCCCGGGGCCGGGCTGTGCCAGGGCGGGCAGGCCGCTGCTGGCGGCAAGGCGCGGCGGTGAGCGCGGCGGCGGCGGGACCTGGGGCCAGGCGGGGAGCGGCGGCGGTGCCGGCCCGCGGGGGCAGGCACAGGGCCAGGGCCAGGGCCAGGGCCAGGGCCAGGGCCGGGCGGGCGGCGGGCAGGCGGCCGCGGGGCTGAGGCCAGCGGGTCGGTGATGGGCGCTCCTTCTTCGCCCTGCCGTTCTCGTTCTGAGTGCTGTACAGGAAGCGGTGTGGTGTAAATGCGGCGTGAAAATCAAGGCTCGTAACTCTCGGGCCGTGCTTTGCTCTGTGCTTGGCAATTTGCTTTCAAACTGGTAACAGTTTGCGTGGGTTTGGCCGTACAGCGTTGGAACATACGGTGTGGATGTTTTCTTATTTGCCTTCTGAAACGGCAGATCATACTTTTTGCTAAGGAAGACACCCTCCTTCCTAAGGTTGATACCACGCCACTGTTTTCAGTGCTTTTTCTGGTCAGCTTATACCACCTTGCCATGAAAACAAAGCACTTTAGAGCCATTGCCACAATATACCTGTATTGCGTGTTACTAAACCCTAAAAACAGAGATAGAAGCTGAGTGCTCTGGGACAAAGCAGAAGGTGTGTAGGGTCTAACAGGAGGTATTTGCCTTAATCCGACTAGTATGAAGCTGGCAGCTTTCACAGAACCGGTCTTCAGTAATGTGTTTTGGACTTGCACAAAAGAACGGCGTGAAGGAAGTTGTTGTTTGAAAGTCAGTCTTTCTTTAGTCAGTGGTCACTGTTTTGGAGGGCCAGTAACATACTGTATTTCTGGGTTTCTATGACAGAAGAGCAGTGTTTGTGCCTGACAAATCATGTTCAGCTTCAGAAGCATCCTGAAGACACTGCAGTTCCTGAAATTACTGATTTTTTTCTCTCTTGAGAACTTAATCTTTCTCATATTTCCTCCGCGCAAGAAAAGTTTTGCTGGGGAAATAGTGCTCATTACGGGCCCCGCAAATGGGGTTGGAAGACAGATCGCCTTAAATTTTGCGCCTTTAGGAGCAACCTTGGTTCTTTGGGACGTTGATGATGAAGGTAATAAAGAAACATGCAGATTAGCTCAAAAAACTGGAGCTTAACGAGTGTTTGCCTACCACTGTGACTGCAGCAACAGGGAGGATGTCTATGAACAGGCAGACAAGGTAAGACACAGCTTCTGGCTTCTGATTTTTTGCTTCGTTTTAATAGTATATGTTACTGATATTTGTTAGAATCTTGATATTTTTGTCTCTAGAATCTGTGCTATTCACTATGGGTCAGTAATCACACAGGGCAATGACTTTCTCTTTTTTTTTTTCTGACAAGTAGCTTCTAGGTGGGACTTGAACAATGTTCACCATAAAGTGACTGTCTTTAATTTGTTCTGTCTAGATGTATCAATTTCCAGGCTTTCTTGTGAGATTAGATTAAGGGTATAGTAAAAACATGCAGGAGAGGTTAGCTCCATATATTAGCTTGTTTAGGCTTTAAAATTTCTTTAAGATACCAATTTTTTAAACCCCAAACAGTGGCAGTTTTAAGGGGGAGGTCGTTTTCTTTGTCCAGTTGTTTAGAAAATTGTAGTTCTGTCAGGGTGATGTGGGTGTTACGGCTTCAGAAATACCGTCAGTACATGGCTGGTCTCTAGTCAGATTGATGAGTCAGCTTCAGTTTACTGTTTGATCAATCCAGATGGAAGGTAAGGTAGAGAGAGAGCCCATTTTAAATGACACTCTTCTGCTGTGCTGACATAATGCTTTTTAAACTATTATTTTCATTATCAGTCCAGAAATGGGACATTAAATTAACGTTATTAATTTTCACTGGTCTTTGAACTACATGCTGCCTGAAAACATTACCCAGTATAAGCTCACCTGTAATCCAGTTAGATACTCTGCCATTTTAGCCAAGGACAAATTTTTCTTAAGTGAAATTCTCAGTGTATGTACTTAATATACGTGACTGTCAGGTCACATCTTTGACATTCTGTGTCCGAAGGCATACATCAGAGAAATTAGCTAAAATATTTCACAAGACGTGAATCTTGATAGAGTGTTTTGGGATAGCCTTGAAATGTAACATTAATTTCCCATGAGTTGTCAGGGGCCTCTTTGTTTTGTGGTTGTGGCTTTTAATTTTAACTGGAACAGATTACTTTTTTTTCTGAACATGGCTATGAAAGTTTGAAATAAATGTTTTTGCTCAAGAAGTGTTCCTGATGAAAGGTAATTCTAAAGAGTAAGCTGGATTCAGAATCTAAGTTGTCTGGAACCACAGTTCTCATATTTGCAGTCAGCATGATATTATTTTACCTGTTCTTTAAAGGCACAGCCAACTAACAGTGCACAGAAAAAAAATCTTCATTTGGGGCCATTGGTACTAGATGTTAAGAACCACAAGTGGTATTACAGCATTACCTGAGCAAGGATATATTGTACCATAATAGTATTTCTGCAGAGATGAGCAAGTTGTTGAGTGTTCTGGCCTGTTTTGACCCAACACACAGTGTTCAAGGAGGATGATCTTTGCCCAGTACTTGGCAGTACAGAAGACTGTGTAAGACTATGATTATGACTCCTGCAGTTTTGTGGTCAGTACTTCAAATGCGACACTTGATCTTTACTTGGAGTGATACTATAATACTCCAAGTATCACTTGGATACTTGTTTGTGATCCTACAAACAACAATTCTTTTATAATCCCCTTTTTGCAAGGAAAAAACTCACTTTCTAATTTACCAAGATCAAATCTCTTTAAAAAAAAAAAAAACATTTTCAATTGGCATCAAATCCCTCTTCCCACAAATGCTTTTCCTGCTTCTTGCAAAGACATACTCCAAAATTATTAGTTTAGGTAAGTAATTTCTCTGTTGGACTTCCCTGTCAATGATGAACATTTTGAAATTATTTGGTTTTTTCTTCATTTAACAGTCTCAAAATGTTTGTTTTGTGCACTCAAGTTACTGTCAATCTCCAAACACATTAACTGAATCAGCCACAGAGCTCCAGCCTGCAGAATTTGCTGTGCCCATATGAGCAAAGAGCTGGACCTTTGATCTCATCAGTACAACAGTTCTTACGTACTTACATTTCTGTTAGAGATAAAAAGAATTACAGATATCACTAAACATTTTGATAAGTGAAACACAAGAGGCAGGGATACCTTCTAAAGCTTTCTGTGTATCTTTTTTGTTCAGGTTAGAAGAGAAGTTGGGGATGTTACTGTGCTAATCAATAACAGTGGTGTGCTGCTTGGGAAAAAGTTCGGTGACATTCCAGATGCAGATTTTGAAAAGACCTTAAGAGTCAACTTCCTCTCTCAAGTCTGGGTAATGTATTTTTTTTCCCTCTCCTGTGTGACTGAAAGGTACAGGCAAGTGTTTTGGTGTTAACATCACCATGGTGGCAACTACCTGGGGAGCATAGTTTGGAACAGGGATGGGAAGGACCTTGAATGGGGAGAGACACATATTTTTAATCATCCTGTAACTGGAGACACACCAAATTGGCAGTCTCCCCCCTGTGCCTCAGTGATGTTAACGCAAACCTGCTTGGGCACTCTAGTAGATTGAAAGTTTATGCTAGTGTGTTGTGAAACATGCTCTGTCTGTAAGAGCTGTGGCTAAAGTTAGTGCTGACATGGCAGCATGCAACTTCCCTCCTCCTGGTGTTTGCTGGCGTCAGAAGGCTTGCTCTAATAGACTTTTAGCATCTGGGAGGCACACGTATGGTTTAGCTGTGGAATTGGCAATGTTAGGTTTACAGTTGTACTCAGTGATCTTAAAGGTCTTTTCCAACCTAGATGTTTCTATCTAGGTTGCATGTGTTGGTGTCAGTCTTAAGATTGTATTTTCATTCCTAGTCACAGTCTGCTTAATGTACACAGAAGACTAATCTGGGCAGGATGTATTATCTTTGCTTTGTTTTCATAATTCTGAAGGGAGAGTGGATCTTTAGGAGGGGTTTTGTGAGGGAGTGTTACTCTTGCCCCCTCTTGCATTTAATGTTTATATGCCTGAGTGATCAGCCTACATCAGGGAAGAATGTAGCATTGCACTCCCTCCCTAAATGGCATTTCTCAAAGCAAAATCACTGCAGATAGAAGCTCTCTAATCATTTCCCAGCCCACAGTGCATCATTTATCCAAATACTCGAGGCAGAGAGACTGGGAGCGGTGTTCCTCCCGACAGGTCTGAAGAGGTATAGGGCAGGAGGACAGTGACTGTGGGCCCTCCACCAAAAAGCATTTACTAGGCACATGTATTTGGAGTCAAATAGACATTGCAGGACATCTCAGCTATTGAAAAGAATAAATTCTTACTGCTCTTGTCTTCTGCCTTATCTTCCCCTTCATAAAACATTAGCGTTCTCTTTGTATAATTAGCTTCACCCACAGCAGTGATCTGGGGTTCCGGTGTTGCCAGGTAGTTTGGTTTGTAGTAGGGCTTACAGATCGCTGAACTCCTCTTGATGTGTTGACTTCTAGCTCCCTCTTGTGTACCAAACCTTTGGTAATAGTCTCAAATAGCAAACCATGAGGAAACAGGAAGCAGAGAAAATACAAACTTTGCTGCTTTAAATACTATGATTTTAATGCTAGCAGATCTTAAGATAGAGATCAGTCAGTCTAGAAAATGCTGTCTCATTTAGAATTCTATAAATATTCTACATATGTTTATATTATACCTACATTTATATCTATACGTATTTATATTTTATTTGATACATTCCATAAATAAAGAGATAAAAAGTCATTTGGGGCGTTTTGTATATTGAAGCCCCAGAAAGCAAATCAGGTTGCAAAGCCTAATTTTAATGCAACATTTTTGGCATGTCCAGTTATAAAGGGTTTTTTTATATGTCTCCTAGACTTGCAAGGCCTTTCTTTCTTCCAGCCATGATGACCTGTAACCGTGGACATCTGGTTAGCACAGCCAGTGCAGCAGGGCTGTTGGGGGTCTATAGAATGTCAGGTTAGTATCGTCAAGTGCTGCTATAAATTAGATATATATACCAGTAACTTTTCTTGGAGATCCCAACTGCTTAAGTAGTTTGTACTGACATACAAACACCTGGGAAGAGCCTGAAGATATGAATGCTGGTGCTGTATTGAAGAGGATGGTGGTGGCATGTTGCCTGGGTGGTGCAGGGAGCTCACTGCAGGTGTTACTGCCTGACTGCAGCCTGCCTCCTCCACAGAGGAAGGACAATACTTGTACATGTGCATGGAATGGAACTTTGCATATAGGTTGTCTAATACTTCTCATGCCAGGTTTTCTGCAGATTCAGAAAACCTGAATTGTTCAGTCCTGAGACATACGTGGTTTATACCTGGAACTATAGTTGGAAAACAGTTTTCAGTTCCAGAAGGATTTTGGGGAGAATGTTCATTAAAATTATTTTTTAAATCAACATTGGTTTAAGCTATTTAACAGTTCCATATATTTAGCTGTTTCCCTCAGGAGAGCTGTCTGCTACAGTCCTGAGTATTTAATCAGCTGGGTCTACTGCCCAGTGTATCCTCCAGCTTCTGTGCTATCCTGATCTCATGATCTCATTAGGTCACCTACTCTATAAGAATGTGAACTTAAGTGTAATATGTATCTCACTGTGATTCCCGGTGTTACTGTAGTGTTTATTTGCCTGTTATCATTGGGTCAGATTCAGTTTTGAAAACAGGTCATGTCCAGTTTTCATTATTTGATTGTAAGGATTATGAGAGGGGGCCTGCCTATCCATGCATTATAACTTTTTACACCTTAGCTATGCATTTTCAGGTTGTATGAAATTACTCTCTTAGCAAAATTGGATTTTGTTGTAGCTACATTTGAAAAAGCCTTAGGAAACCACATGTACATTCCTGTATTAAAATAAGGTTCTTAATTGTTGCAAAACAGTGGAATAATTTGGGTTGAAAGGAATCTTTGGAGGTCATTTGGTCTATATATCCAAATAAAAGCAGACCCAACTTAGATCAGATTGTACAGGGCCTTGTGAGAGCAAATTTTTATTATCTCTAAGGATGTTCCATATGTTCATCAAACAATACAAGTCAGACAAGATTCAGTCTTCCTGGAAAACAAAATGTCACTGTAGTTGCAGGGCAAATTAGAAGAAGTAATATGTTGGAGCAGCATTTATAAGAAGGGTATTTATGTTTTACCATCAGAATTAGTTCTTACTGAAATGTGACCTCTGATATTAAAGAGTGAAGATGTGAACTGAAACAATAGCTGCCATGTATATTAGTATCTGGAAATAACATGTTGAATAAGCTCATCTTCTATATCTCTCTATAGTGCACTGAAAAAAAGTCCTCTGGAAAGGATTAATCTTACCTTTATACAACTGTACAACAATCATGGGAAAACCCATTAACATTCAGAGCATCACCAAGATGCACAACATTCATTAGCATCACCAAGATGCACAGCATCTTTAAAATACCAGTTACAAGCTATATAACTAAGTAATATCAGGGCTTAAATAATATTAGAATACATTAAATCCTGTATATGACGCTTACAGTTTTGCTTTTGACGTATTGTGGATAATTCCTCTTTCTTCACATTTCAGATTGCACTGGAAGTAAGTATGCAGTCACTGGAATGATGGAGGCCTTAGCTTCAGAACTGTATCATGCAGGAAAACAAGGCATTAAAACCACAATCATTTGCCCTTCTTTTATCAATACAGAATTAGCTGAAGATTTTCAAAGCCAGTAAGTAAAACTTAGATGCATACTATTTCATTGTGAAAAATAATCAGTATCCATATTCAGTCCCTAACTATTATAAGCTTGATTTGCTTTTCAGTTCAGTATTTTTGCGCTGCTGGCACGTACAACAATGTCTGTTGACGTAAGAAATCCAAGACTTGCATACAGTTAATAACTGATGTGCTACATCAGTTAAGGGACTGTGTAATAATCTTGCAGTTAAGAAATGGTTAGGGATGTACAGCAGTATTTAAGGCAACCTTGTCAGTAGAATGGGAAATGTTGAGGTTCTTTGCCACCAAGTAGTTTTGGCACAGTGATTACAGTTGTCAGGAAACCATGATCTGTCATTAACAACTATGCCTTCTATCTATATTAGCAGGTACTATACTGCTCTGTGTGAGAATAGCTGTGGTGGTAGTATCTGGTGGGTGGCTCTATGGTTGTAGTGATGGGAGGCACCAAATTTGCCACTGCAGTAGCGATCTTGTTTTTTCAGCGCTCTGCTCCTCCTTTCAACACTCATCATCCTGTAGTAGCAATAGTATGTAGAGCACAACTTTCCTTCTCACTGGAAGCAAGCCTGGTTCTGGCCTATTTAGTTGTCACCTCAATATCTCCAGTAGAGTCAGAGAAGGTGTGTGGAGGGCAGAATTATGATGCATAGAACAGCACATAGTATGGGTAGGCTTGGAAGTTTACAATGCTGCAGTCACTGTAGGGATCAACTACGCTCGCGTCAGAGCAGGGCTTGCACAAAAGTCATTAAAATTCACACAATTTAAAGTGTTTTCAATTCATTTTGGTGATAGCAGGAACAAAGAGATTGGAGACTCCTTTTCAAGACTGCTTATAGGGAAGGGGGACTAGTCTTAAACAATTTAGTTAAATTATTTCTGTGTTAGAATGCATTTCAAAAGTAAAGTTTTAGAATTTCATAATGCTTTCTTTCTTTTTTCACCAGAAACCACCCTTTTCTTCCTGTTTGTGATGCAGAGTATGTAGCCAGCAAGATCATAAATGCAATTCAAAAGGAGAAGTTTTATGTAATCATGCCTCTGAGTTTACGCTTTCTTGCTTTTAAAATGTAAGAATGTGACTTGACTTCTAGCATTGCCTTCCTTCCCTTGCCATACACTAGCATATATGCCAGGAAAGTTTAGACTAAACAGTCCTTTAAGTATTCCTGCAGTTATATTTAGTCAATGCAGTTATATGTATATCCAGTCAACACAATTATGAAAAAAGAGGGTTTAACTTTAAATAATCTAGGTGAACACCATTTCTCTGGCTCCTTCTAGCTGTAATATACATCTTAAGCCATAGCTGGGTATAGAAATTTTGCTGGGATGGTGCACTGGGAGCAATGCCTATGCTTTCTACTTCCAGTAACTCCTTCCACTGCTGGTTGGGCTTCCACAAAATGGCTTGGTTTGGCATTCATTTCTCCCATTTATAAGAACAAAGCGCCAAATGTGTTATTGCCAGACATAGAAGGATTGAGCATGTAGAATAAATTTACCATTTCTCTATGAATACATTTTTCTTAAAACCATAAAGCTAACTTATTGTTTGTCTCAACAGTCTCATTCCTAGAAAAATCATACTACTCATTCAGTCTTTCCTTAAGATTGCAGACAGTTTGGATAAAGCCTTCAGTCAGAAGAAAAAGGTTTGAAACTAAAATACTCTGAAGACCTCAAGTGCCATCTAATTGAAAAAAATCTGTAAAAATTAATTTTTAATCATGTTTATTCTTTGACAGAAAATGTGCTTCTTGTATGGTTTTTGGCATTGGTCAGCATCCAATTTAATTCTTCATAACTGTCTTTTAGTCACAAATATTTAGCTACAATTCGTTCTCATTTCATGACCGCACACTGCTTTTACCTGAACTCTCAATAAAGGTCAGTAAGACCAGGCAAGGATGTTTGACTTCATTTCATACTCTGAATTCTCACTTTCTGTGCAAAATCTCAAAGCACAGGAAAAACACACCACTCTTCATGCAGAAAGAAAAGAAAGCATTTAATGTATTTCCCTTTCAGGGTCAAAATAGCACTGCAGTTCTCACAAAATCAACATGAAGAAGAGTGCTGTGTGTAGGATGGTGCTCTCTGGTTGGTAGCCTGTGTCCTGAAGAGGAGTGAACTGCACTGAGCGCTGACAGAGTGTGTGCAGTGCTGGCACTTACCATGCTCCTCATTAGTCACAGCACACATTTCTAAACACAGCTCTATGGGGTATGTGTGCCTCCATTTTAATCCACAGCTAAAGGCTGATGCAGGATCATTTATCAAAGGCTGTGGCTTAGAAAGAGCATTTATAAAACTAGCAGTGGCAAAAAATTGTGTGCTACTCGGGAAGGGAAGAAGGTGATGAAGTTCCACAACCAGAGGGAGCAGACAGGAAAAAATCCATTACAGAAATTACTTATGTGGTAATTAATTGCCTCTGTAAATTTCGCAAAACAGTCCTGCATCAGAAGAGTCAGTTTGTAAACACAGGCTTTGCAGTAAGCATCTGCCATAGGCAGCTGCATGTTGAACACTGGTGAAGCCCTGAGGCACCTGACTCCCTTCTCTAACCCTGTAGGCTCCTATGCAGCTTTGAAGCATCCTGCTGAGGTCAGATAACTGGCTTCAAGCTGTTGTGTCCCAGTTTGGGTCTCTAAGTCAGCAGCTGAATCTGGACCTGCAAGCTGGTCCACACAGTTCTTTTTTAGTTTCAGTGACCTTAAATTAATAAAATTACTTAGAAATTACTTAGTAATAAAATTACTTAAGAGCATTGTGAGGAATCTGTGCAACAAATTTTTGACAATTTTCTGAGTAACTTTTGAAAAACCATTAAAATTTAAAATCACATAGTTAGCGTGTAAAGTGACTTATCAACAACTTTGCAGGGCTCTATTACTTTCAGACACTGAAACTTCAATCAGGTGGCCTGTTAGTGTGAAACATAGCTCTGCTGTAAACCATGGAAAAGGCATACAGACAAGAGGAATACCTCATGTATTCTTGGACAATTATGGCCTGGTTTATAGGCAAAACATCTTACATTTGAAGAGAAGTCACACACATGTCCTTCAGTGTCTTTAAATGCAATTACAACCTAAAGAGCCTAAAGGAAAAAACTCCCCAAGGACAGAAGATCAAAGATTAGTTAAGCAAAAGTATGTGCTTGTTCTTAATTGCTAAAAATCAATCTTCATGCAAATTTCCAGAAAATCCTAACATAAAAAATTCATAATTTCCTTAATTTAAAAATAAATACATTTCAGACCAGTATAGGGAATCTACAACGCATAGTTTATAAAACTCCACTGTAAGGAATTAGAGAACCTTGAACAGTCTTCTATTACCCACATTTGTCACCATATTTCTATTGTAACCCCATACTTACAAGCTCCCTTCCAGATATAAATGTCCATAAGAGTGCATGCTCCAATTCAAAGCCTGTTTTTTTAAATCCCAGTGTTTTCAAAGTACGCATGCACTCAGTAAATTCTTTCATGTGCCCTGTAGGTAGCACAGGGGAATATGTTGGCTGAGAGGAAAAAACTAACTGAAGTTTGGAAAGCAAGGTTTATTGATCTATATTTTGAAAAACTACCTAGATGATCTGTAATTGAAATCTGCTTTTCTTCTCTAAACTGAGACTGGAGCAAAGATTAAGTTTACCATCAATATATACAGAAGATGAGAAAATTAACAGTAACATAAAGGAAACAATGCTTTGTTTTCTAAGCCATATTTCACCTACTCCACAGAGTCACACTGCAGAGCCTTATTGTGTATTGCTGCAATCTCAGCCCAGAGCACTCTTTGGATCCATTTCTTCTGGCTAATCTGCTTGCCTCAACAGGGAATTTGTAAAGCTTGTACTTCCTAAGTCTCACAGTGATCTGCTAGAGCTTCTTATCAGCCCTAGAAATCAATAACTCAGTTTTTTGAAATACCAGGAAAATACTTCAACTTTTGTTTGTGCGGATAAGAAGTGTGATAGGTCCTGTATAGCGATTCTAAAACTGTAAGACAAAAACTTCCTGTTAAAGCTCAGGAGATGCAATTAGATGCTGTTTGTGGTTTTTAATATAAAATTATCTTTTGTGTTTTCGAATCTAATGTGCCATATAAGAAGTATTTCAAAGTTACTGACAACTTCTGAGAAATGTGTGCTTTCCTTTTTTGAGGCTTTCAGCTTATTTGTGAATTCTTCCACAGAAAACCAGTGTTGCAGGAGAAATTCTGTTACCACTGAAGCTGCAGATGGGACTGGAAGGCAGTCTTATTTTCATTTTTTCTCCTGGTTCTGTTTGGCTGTGCAATGTCATAGCCAAAGCAGGATAACCATCTGAAGTACACAGCTCTAGTGAAGACAGCCACTGCATGGGGATGGAGATGTTACATATGTTTTCCTGTGTTTTTTGGTTCATCTTTTAATTGAGAGAGAAATGTTTCCCAACCCAATCAAATTCATTTTATATTCCTGTAAGTCATCATTGCAGTTTCTGATATTCATATATGCATGAATATATACCTATATTCATGCATATATGCATGTAACAACAGCTTAGGGACACTGAGATGTAACTTGTAGCTGGATTTTCCCATAAATTCTGACAGCTTGTTTAATCACCTGAATTGTCATTATCCCATTAAATTATAAAACATTTCCAGAACAATCTCAAGCTTTCCAAAAACACAACCCCACCCCCCCACCCCCAATGTCAGTCTGGAAAACTCAGTAGTTTAATGAGCTTGTTTGGATCCCAGTTTTATGGTTAGTACAGTCAAAGGGAAGACCAGTATAAACAGATGGAGAAAGACAGCCTTACACTGAAGATGGTGTGCAAGGTTCAAGATACCAGTGTTTGCAGAAAACCCAGCCAAAAGTATCAGGATACCAGGTAAGGACAGTTCATTTCCATCAGATGTTCCCAGCCTGCACAAAGGTTGCAGATGCATTTGCACATTAACCTCTGAGTAGCATACGTAAGTATTGGAACACGTTACTCACTGTGAGGAAGATCCCTATTAAATTTCACTTAGTGTTGAAGCATGTGCTACAAGCATGTTGCTTATTAGATACTAGGAGTTCTCAGTGTCACCTTCTCCTATTTATTGAGTGGTAATAGTGAAACTGGGAAATCTACTGCAAGATTGCCTAGAGTGGGAGGAACAAAAGAAATCAGTTTAGTAGGACAGCTTTTATAAAAAAGAGACTTCCAAGAGGATACTCTGAGCTAATCTGAGGCTAGTCTTGTACACTAACAGTGAAAAATGTATTTTTAAGTCATGCAACATCTGAAGTCTTGCTTATGAGTAACTTGTATCTCTGTCTTAGCCTCTGTGCGGAAAGATGTGTTATTCACAGTTCCCACAGGTAATGGGACAGTTGTGGAGAAACAAAATTGGAGATGGAAATCAGGAAATTCTCTTTTCTTCTGTCACTACCTTTATTGTTGACCAAAAGGTTTAACCCCACTCTTCTAATATCCCTATTTGTACCCTGGGAAACACAAAGAATTGTGAAAGTGGCATAATGTATAATTTTCCACTATTTTTTACTATTACAAACTATAGACAAAGAGGCTTCATGCTTATGCAATTTTTCAAGCTAACACAAAATAGAATCCTGATCTGTACTTTACACCTAGAAAAATGTTATTACTTTCTATATTATCTCATGCTTTTCAATATGTAATTACCTAATTTCATGAGGCAGAAAGGCCTGAATCAATACAAAGAGCTCAGCATTGATTAATATTATGGATTTTTTGAGTGCGTTTCTTCAGTCAATACAATGCCTCTGTTCAATATTTCAGGATGCCACAGATTGGTAATAAAGAATGACTCATTTAATTTAAAAAATAATTAATACAGATCTCATTGCCATTTACCATTGCACAGAACCGTTGCTGAAGCTAAATAAATGACCAGGTGGCCAGCCATTTCATTAACTAATGTCAGCTGACAGCACTGCCTGAGGCAGCAGTGATTTAAATAGTCATGAGGCATTGCTCAATGCTTTCATAAACTCCATGCTTCCCTGGTGTGCATTGATCAAATGTATTCTGTTGGTGGATGTGGCGTTCTAGCAGTTGCTCTGTCAATTCCTCCATTGCTTCTTTCTCACAAATGTTATTAACAAATTAACACATTAATATTTCTAATATGCATTTTGGGTGCCATTTAAGTCACCAGTCACCTGATTTCTTATTGCTGTTTGGTTTAGATGAATCATACCCAGAAATGCTTTCTCTGTTGCACTGTCTAAGGTTGTCTAAGTGACTTGTGTCTACAGGTGGGCACAATGTAGAGGGCTACTTTGGGTCAACTTAATTCCCCAGATAGCAGGGCAGCCCTCCTATCTAATGGAGAGAAGACTTAGAAATCTCACTGCACCACTTGAAGCTTTGCTTGCCATCCCACCAAGCCATGGGCTTCATGAGAGACAGAAAGATGTTGTAAGGGTAGAAACTGTTGTTTTATTCCTCCGTTTCTCAATTGCTTAGTCAAAAATACCGCAAACCTTGCAAATTCATTATTGACAGTTATCTTTTCACTGTTAGCATTTTTAATTACATATTTATGGCCATACAAATAAAATCTTTGATCAATAGGCAAATCATCAGTTCCATATGAAGAAATTACTCAGTAAATGTCTTACATTGTTAAAAGATTTACTTTTTATCAAACTCAGCTCCCTCGAGAAGAAACATTTGTAAAGTAGCTGCGATGATGACCCTGGTGCAAGCAACAGAGACGTTGATACACAAAAGACAAAGCATCCAGGAATAAAATTCAAATATTTTCCTTTATCTAACCCATCATACCTGGTACTTAAGAACTAAGCAAGTCTTGTAAAATACTTCGATGTTCTAAGACCCTAAGAGCTCTGGGGCTCTTCAGATGCTGTCAGTTTTGCCCATGGCTTAATTCTAGGCATCTTCGTATACTGCAATTTAGTTTTTTGTTTCAATTTTACTCTTCCTTTTGACTGTACAGTCAGACAAAGTTGCATGTGCCTTGCTAAGTATCTAAAACAGATGTTATGAACATGGTTTTAAATCCCTATGTTTTTCATTTTAGCAGGAAAGATCTAATATAGTTTTCAGTAGAATCATAACACACTCTAATGTGCTTCTTGAGTTTCAGACATTACATAATGTACACAGGATTCAACTGTCCTATAAAGAATGATACAAGGGATTTTAGTCTAGTATTGAAGGAGAGTGAATATATAATTAAAGCAAATCACTGTCGATAAAAGAGGGGGATAAATGAATTATATGGATGTAGATGCCAGGCTCCGTATATTGGAAAAAGAGTTTCCCCAAACAACTTAAATTCCTTGAAATTTCTCTAGCTAAGTCACACATACTAACCTTTAAGACATTAATGATTATTGTCTCACTTTTTTCCCCCTATAGTTAGATGAAATACAAATTTCATGCAGATACAAGCATATATATTCTTCTCTTATGCTTGCATACATAAAGATACTTTCTTTTCTTTTCTGCAGTAGAATGGGCTGAGTAGAACTGGGTCAAGTGTCAGGAGCCTGTCTGACTGGGGTAATATGCTAGGAGGTTAAAGGAAATCAGGAATTAGATACTGCTTCAGAAGAGGAAAGAGTTTGAAAGAAGCCAGGGAGTGTGATAGTCCTGAGAAAGGTCTTTGAAAGCTACTTAAAGCCTGACAGCAAATAAGCTTAAAGTAAGAAATCAGGCTAGACCTGATGTCTGCTCTATTATCTGAAGTCTTTCCTTATCTATAGCTTACATTTCCCTGGAAGCTGAAGGAACAGCAGTGCCTTAACTGCTAAAGTGGTAAATCTAAGAGTCCGATATAAATTAAGAGAAAAGCCATGATTTTAACCATGCCTTTGAAATACAAATATGTTTACCACCTGATAAACTGGTGGTGTGTCTCCTATATATATAATTCTTTAATATATATAGTTTCATGACAGCTGATTGCTTCCTATGCAGACTTTACAGGGACTGTCGACTAATTATTTCCTTCAATCTGCATTTTTTAGAATCTCCTTTCCAAAGAAGGCACATACGTTTACGTGAGAGTCAGAAGCCACTGCAGTAACTAAAGTAAGAATCAAGAAAATAGACGTAATTTATATAAGAAGCAAGTTTGTTATATATCAGAATCAAGAGACCAAATTCTTATATAAGGGACAAACTCCATAATTCAGGAAATGTGGTACACTTCTCACAGTGTAAATCTTAGGTGACTTCAGCCATACATAACAGCAACTGATGCATTGCTGGGATAAATTCCTGTCACACGCACTTTGTAAGTGAAAGGCTTGTTTCCATCTTGGAGGTAGCACCATATCTAATGATGTTAATTGATTAGTCTTAGTGGTTTGTACTCCACCAAATGGAAAATACCTTTAAAATAGCCCCTTTCTTATTATTGCAATATAGATGCATCAAGATGCTTATTAACATAACCTGATAAATATCTAAAAGGAAAGTGCAGGAGATTAATATTAGGAGCATTTGATAACACTACACTTGCAGCACTGTGTTTCTTTTTACATGTCATCTTTTGGGGAAATACAAGAAAGGAGCATCCAGCATTAACTAGCATCGCATGCAAACCAGAGGGGTAGCACCTACTTAGCTCTTTAGTGCACAAGCCTTCTTTTTGTCCTAGTATTTTTTACATTTCAATGAAACATTTTTTGCTTCTGGTTTGTTTGCTTTCTTATTAGAGAATTACCCTCTGTGTTTTTCATGTGCAACTTACAAACTGTTTCTGAGATTCTTCAACCCCTGGGAATCTTCTCTAAGGCTTTTATATCATCTATGTTTCCTCCAGACAGAAAAAGTGCTGCTGAAGAAGCAGAACTTCAGATGGGATTGAAAAGCAGTTTGCCTTCAACTGTGATACAAACGGAGATACCCTAGTGCTCTATGTCACTGACAAAGAGAATAAAAAGAGGGATTTAGGTTAGCTGGAGAAAATGTGGCTTAAGGAATGTTTGCCTACCACCATGGCTGCAGGAGTAGGGAGGAGGGCCACACAGAAGGGTAGGATTTCTTGCTTATGTGTTGTTATTCCTTAGAAGAGTAAAACTTCCAAGTTATGTGTCATTCAAAATTGTGCCATTTGGAAAAGGGGATTAAACAAACAGGAGTGTGACCTTCTTCTAATTCAATAAAGAAGTTGTAAATACTTAAACTGTGTCTGTAATAAATAGTTTATGTGTCTTGGAAACTGCTTCACTTTAAACTTGCACATAAAACAGATTAGCTGCTTTAGACAAAGATCAGAAAATTGAAGTTTTCCCCTTTGCCTGTCTGAGATGCAAAGCTTTCAAAGAGTACCAAGAAAAAGTAAAAAGCAGAAAAGTTACTTCTGTGTTTGTCCTTTATGTTTAGTCAGATGGGTATCAGCAGCAGTGCCTGGTAATACTGTGGTTTGAGGTGGGAGGAAAGAGGTATAAACTATTGGGTGTGTTTCTGTAGCTTGTTACACCTTTCCTTCTTTAGATACCTATCTGTAATCCAGAGCTAATACTTTATTCTGCCAACATCCACTGACAGTGCTCATTTAAATTCAAGTATATTACATAGAATTGCAGCACACTTTAACTGAAGATCTCTGAAACACTTCCTTAGTTATACTAAAATCTATTTGCCTACCTGAATGATCCCACAGCAATAAGTATGTGATCTGTCTCAGTTAATTTTGGTTATTTGGAAGCAAGGTAGCAGACCCATTTCATTGCATGACTGGTTTCTGATAGCATGAATCCCTTCACAGCAGTATTTCTACCAGCAGATGAAGTTTTGATGGATTTCCTATCCTGAGATGTCAATATAAATGTTTAAAAATGGAGTAAAGGAATTCCACCCTATATTCTTAGGAGTATTTGTCCAAATATTTGGACCTTCACAAAATAGACAAGAAGGATACAGCTTATTTATATCCAAGTTTAAACTGTTATTAAAAACCCACATATACAGTATAACCAAATACCATGCCAAAACATCACAATGCTGTTGATATGTTGGATATGTCTTTCTTCACTTCATAGATTAGCAATTATTTTTAACTAATAAATTCAAACTAACTAGGCAAGCTGGAAACAATAGAAGCTGAGTTGAATGCAGCAGGCTATTAAAACACCAGATGTCTTTCCTGTGACAACTGAATTAGCTACAGGTGTTCAAATTAGTATTTTAGGTAAATGGCCTTTCCCTGGTAAAATATGCTTCACATCATTCATTTTCTGTGGAGATCAATGTCATGTGAAAGATTTTTATGCTTTACAGGATATTATCCTCAGAAACGCTATTGAAGATTAGGAATGAGCAGTTCCTACTTCTAAAACAGCCTTAGTAAGTGTGGTCTTTGGCTAAAAGAATTGCTTCCCTTTTCTTATTCTCAGCTTCAGAAAGGCAAACATAATGAAAAATACTATGAAGTGGTGAAGTTTGGGTTCAAATTCCGTATTTTTTATCTTATCATACAAATTGCTAGGGTACTTTACCCCATTCTATGTTAATTAAAATGCTGCTTTTCGCTTATGTAAACTAAGCTGCTATGGAACAGAAAATGAAGGTCCTTGTATAGGTAATCAACTACCTAAAAGGTAGGGACAAGAAGTAAGAGTGAAGAGTTGATTTCCAGAGTGAAGGGGAGCTGCATGGGGTACCCCAGAAGATCTGTCCTGAGGGCCATCCTCATTTCATGCATTTGTTACTCATCTGGAATAAAGGGTGAAGGAACAAAATCATCTGACGATATTATGGACACTTTAATAACTGATTTCACTCCCTCTTCCACAGTGCAGAGTTAGCTACCAGCTAAACTAAGGCAAACCACCTGTTCTGGGGGCTTTTCCCCAGATGAAAACTGGTCAATGCTTTCAGGTTAGTTCACTGAAGGCATGGCTCCCCAGGGGTGGTGTAGACAGCACTATGGCCAGAATATAGGAGAAACGAGGAACTCAGAGACCCACTGTAAGTCTGAAAGTAACTTAAAGGTGATTAATCTGGCAAGGAAAGCTTCAGAAACCCTGGCTACTGCCTGCCTCCGTTTACAGTGCAATGCCGCAGCGTTGAACAGCAGAGGGCTCAGATTTGGTGGTGGATGATTGCTATCCGTGCATTGCTCAGCCTTCATTGCTGCAGTGATGGCAAAGCTGTACCCATTCTGAGTTTGTTATCTGAAGCACAAAGGTCCTTAACTCTGTACTCACTATTTCCACCTACCTGCACACTGGAGAGGTTCAAATTAGAAATGTGCAGTTTATTGACCGTAATCAATAAGTCATCATGCATTTCTATGACCCCCAAGTACATGGGCAAAAAGAAGGAATCATATTATTTCACCTTTGAACCTAGTACCTTGACATAAACCTAACTCGCTCAGCTTTACACAGCTATAGGTAGGTGCCTGTATACCCAACTGCAGAGCATGTTCTGACACAAAGGCATTGGCTGTACCCCAACATCACACACATATGTACACCAAGGGCATCCTCTCACCTCATTGCAACCTGGTACCCTAGTTTCTGTCCCACACACTGTCCCCTCTGCCAACAGTATCAGCTCCTGAAATCACAGAGGGCGGGAGAAGACACAGCCCTAGCCTAAACCTAAACCTGCACTAGTTCCCCTGGTGCCTGGGGTAACTGCCAGCCTTCACCCTGAGCCGTACACCCCAACACCAGCCCAGCGAGGGGTCTCTCCTGTGCACAACACTCACTGTGACATGTGGCCACTGTTCCCTGCTAGCCCAGCAGTGCCATGTGGGCAGCAGAAGGCATGGCCAACCCTCCCTCATCCCCTGCCACCACTGCTGCAGTGTTCACCTCAGCTGTCATGTTAGCCCAGCATGCACAAATAGTAGCCTCTTTGTATTCCGTACAAACACACTGTATATTCGTAGCTATTCTATTAAACCAGCATCTTCTACTCAAGGAATTTCATCTACTCATGTAACACCATATAAACACTTATATTTTTTGTGTTTTCCCATTGTCCCATGTTCAGCAGTAGCAGTCATTTTTCTCCTTCCTAGTAGCTGGTGCAGTGCTGCGGTTTTGACTTTAGCCTGAGAGCAACACTGATAACACCAATGTTATAGTTGTTGCTGAGTAATGTTTACCCCGACCAAGGACTTTCTGAGTCTCATTCTCTGCCTGTTAGGAGGGGCACAAGAAGTTGGGCAAAAGCAGAGACAGGACAGCTGTCCCAAACTAGCCAAAGGGGTATTCCACACCACAGCACGTCATGCCAGTATTGAAACTGGGGTGAGCTGGCCAGGATAGGCTGATCGCTGCTCAGGTCAGAGTGGGTATTGGTCGGGTGGTGAGCAATTGTACTGTGCATCACTCGTGTTTATTGGGTTTTTTTCCTTTTCCCCTTTTAATTTCATATTGTTATTTCCCTTATCATCATTATTATTGGTGGTAGCAGCAGTGGTTTGTGTTATACCTTAGTTACTGGACTGTTCTTATCTCAATCCATGGTGTTTACATTCTTTCCATTCTCCTCCCCATCCTGCTGGGAGGGGAGAGGGAAGGGATGAGTGAGCGAACAACTGTGTGGTTCTGAGTTACCGGCTGGGCTTAAATTAACCACAACAACCCCTAGCATATAATTCCTAGGACACATCAATTACTTGGAAAGAAGACAATCCTTAGTGACTGGCCAAAACAAACACACATAGCTCTCAGTTGCAGCACTCATTCCCCGAAGAGGAAAGATTATCCCAGAAGGCAGTGTAAACAAGGGAGTGCCTTCTAGTGAATAACATTTGTATACTAAAAGCAATACCTTTCCATGACTATTTCAAAGTCTACATGAATTTTCATGATTTTGAGCTGAAAATATTTTTTTGTGTATCAGAAAAATCAGGTGCACCTTCTAAAGCGTCTTGGAGTCATTCATATGCTTGGGACACTTTTTGTATTCCTTCCTTAAGGCTTTTGACAACAGCCTTAGTAATACCTTAATTAATTGCAAGCCTGGCAATAAGAAATGACTGTGCACACGAGTGAAATTGAGAGGGCAAGTTGTTACAAAAGCACAGCAAGATATTTAAAAACAGATGTCCAGAAGACTGCTGGATCCAGAGGATCCAGAGTAAAATTTGGAAACCCTTGGTAACACAAAATAACAGAAGTCAGTGAGCTTGCCCAACATTTACAGGGAAAAGAAGGATGAATATAGAAAAATGCAAAAGTTAGGGATCAGGTTCCCTGCACATCAGCAATATTAGGAGTGATGAAGATAGTTAAGAGCTCATAATAAAAATAGTGTTCTCCAGAGCATGAGAAAGAGACTAATTTACATTGAAAAGTCATGTATTTAGGGTCTACTGCAGGAGCCTGTCACTATTGTGCTCATTCCAATGCAGGTTTCCTTTGGCATTACATACAGAGATGAGATGTCCCTAATGGAGGTTTTTACCTGCTGTAAACATGAGGATATCCAGGATGTACAGCAGTGTCAAAAAACAGTGATGCTCCTGTAGTCCAGGTCTAACACTCAGGAAGGCTTAGTTCTTCCTCCTCATGAAGCAGACAAAGCTCCCTGTGGAGAACAGCTACTTAGCAAATATCCTGAGAAACAAAGGGGAAAAGTATATCCTTGTGC
>JBCJKH010050623.1:0-12948 GCA_039877255.1 Loriculus beryllinus | reverse complement strand
AGTGTAAAAGCCATAGGTGCTTTCGTGCACTTGCTTGAGGAAGGCAGATATTGTGAGGCAGATGCAGACATCCACAGACCCTGTCACTTCCTGGCTCTGCAAAGCCTGCACAGCATATGGGTCTGTTTTACTGGCATTTCCGAACCAGAGTGACCATGTGGATAACCTGGAACTAATGTGCAGTGCTCTGGGGCTGAGACACCCACTGCATGGTTACATATGTTTGTGATAAAATCTTTGCACACTCCCTATAGGTTTCAGTCCTGAAGAATAAATGCTTCCACCTAATCAAGTTTAGATTCAGTTTGAATACCCCATCAAATTACACTGAAATTCTTCATGCTTTTACTTCAGTTTCCATTGGAAGGCATAAGTGTTTCACAGCATGTTACATTTCCTGATGTGTAACACAGCAGAAGAAAGAAAAAGGGCTTTCTCAGGAACTCCAGCATCCTTTTAGTTACCTAGACAGGCAATATCCCAGGTAATGTTGATATGGTCATGTCAGGCTGTTCCAGCAGAACTGCTCGTCAGCCACGAGCTTCATCTTTAACACATTGTATTTAATGAATGTGCTGAGAACTGTCGATCATAATTGCTGGCATGTATTCCCCATGCAGCTAGGGAAAAGACCAAAGAAAAGGAAACTGAAGGCAGATAATCTGAAGTACTGCTGAGATCTTGAGCCCTCTTTGTGTATATGAGCGTGTGAATTAAGTCTGCCTTCCCAGAAAAATGTCCATATCACTGCTGGAAAAACTGAGCACAGAGAGTTGCCTTCAGCTGGCCCAGATTAGGCATGCATTTACAGAAGGAGAACCCTGAATATTTATACATAGCACGAGTTAGTAAACATTTGAACAAGTCAGTTACTGTGGGAAAAAGTCTTATAAATTTCACCAGGCTGTGGAATAAATGCTATTTATTCATTGTTAAAACCTCACACTGTCTGCAGCTGTTCTGACAGATTTTATTGGGGGACAACTCTGTGAGACTGGAGAATCGATACTGAAATCATTTGCTCTAAAATAAGGAAACTTGAATGTGAAACTTCACACTTTTTTAAATGCCCGTTCTTTATTTTATCAGGTGTACTCTTTCATTTTCTACTTCAGACGTACAGTATGCCGTCAGAAAGATCACGCTTGAAGTTCAAGTGGAAAAACACAAGCACGCTCTTACCTAAGCACTTAAGAATGTGTCTTTCCTCTACGTGGTCTCTTTCCTCTCTCTGCCAAATATCGATTAGCAAATATCAATTGCTAATAACCTAGTAAAAATGTGCAACCTGACAGACTGTCAAGCTTATGGTCATTTCCAATCTGAGTTACAAGGCAAAGTGTTTTCAAATCCTGCTATGCTTTAGGTGAATAAGATTCCTATAGAAACACATGCTTCATATATATTTTTCCAGTCCCATGCATGCATATATTTAGTTCAAGAATTTCCATGCGTCTCAAGCAGAATTCTCTGGCAGAATGCCCTCTGAGGGAGGAATCAACAATTCCCGGGTTCCAAAGCCTCTGTTACTGTTCTCTCAACTACAGGGCTCAACTGAGGTGAGGATGCTTCTTCATCTGCAACCTAAGAAGGTCAGATAGATCATGGAGACCGGTGTCAGAAATGTAAATGCAAGATCGTCAAATATATTACTAAAGAAGACAGTATTACAGTAACAGCTAAATAGCATATTGCAATAACTATATTAATATGGGGGGAAGTTAGATGTAATTAAGGGGTATTCAGTACTGTTAGTGACAGAAACATAATATTTTCAGGGCTAACTAAAAATGTCTCCTGTTTGGCATCTTCAAAAGTGATGCTAGTATCTTTCATTCACCTTGCAGTCTTTCATTGAGTGAAATTACTCAGTTCATTAAAGATTCACTTGATGAAAGAGAAATGACTGAAAACAAATGGTTCCGAGATCTTAAATGCCAGTAATTTACCAATCTCTATGATTGCATCTAACCTCATATTCTTGGTCATCTACTATTGGTGTCTTCTGTGTAACGTTACAAACATAAAATGAAAGTGAAAGCTGGATACCTAAAGAAATACCATGAAGTGTGACTTAACCACTCTGAGTTTAGATCAGCTTACTGAGGATGAGGAAGGAGAAGGTGATTTCTACAGTTTCGTGGACTGACAGAAATTCTGTATTTGACATCTCAGTTTTGCGTGAAGGAAAGAAACAGCGCTCATTTTGAATTACTTGGGATTTTCAACCACCTAGATAACACCATTGTTCAGAAAAGGAAGGACTAAGACTAGACAGCTTTAAAATACTGGTACTAGCAACTTAAACTTCTTCTCTTATTATTAGCAGAATTAATGAGTTGTTTAGGTTTAGTCCTCATTTAGGTAACATTTTCTGTATGATGCTGAAGATTTTTCAGGATGTTATTCTTAAGGTCTGCTAAAAAAATAATGCTGTGAAAATTGCTCTTTATTCTTTTGCAATTACATTATTTGTGAAACAACATATATAATATAATATATAAATAATATTTATACAAATATGTAGAAAATTGATTTATTTTTTAAATAAAGCAAATAACTCATGATAAATCTAGATGAACTTGCAGGTCTTCCCTATTAAATGCTAAAAGAAAATTATTTTAGTATATATTTACACATTGCATATAAAACAGTAAAATAAATACTTTCAAATGAGGTTATTTTTAACTAATCTCTCTGTAAACTCTGTAAACCGTGTACTCTATTTGTCAGTAAATAGTTGAGAATCTCTCCTGTCTGTAATTTCTTGCCTTCTGTTTTGATGATGTATGGGGCTGTGGAGGGTGTATAGGCCATGAAAATATTTGAACGCAAAAAAGCAAAAAACATATAATCAAATACAGAATCAAATAAGAAAGAGGAAATGTGCTATTGTGGAGCAGGCATGATTTCCCTCTTCTCTAGAAATTAGTTTTGTCAACTGATATAAACAACTATTAAACAAATAAACCCCCCATGTTCTCAGAAATAAACAACTGCCTTGAAGTTTCTCCTCTTTAATCATACTTACAAATTTTTTTAATGAGTATTCCAAAAAAATTCCTTGTTTTTCTAACTACTTGTAATTTCTCAAATTAGATTGTGATAGAAAGAAATTGCAAAAAGAATTCCTCATGCTATGGCATTCAGCTGCAAATTCCACACCAGTGTGTGCAGATATGCACACAGTTATGCACAAGGTCAAATAACACACACAGTAATTTCACATTGAAACACAGAGAATGTTAGTTCCTGTCGCAGAGTATTCTAGATGCATAAAAGTAACTGAAGACAATTCCAACACAATTCAGTGTCTTAGTCTTTTATTGATCTCTAAGAGGGTACCTGGAGAAAATTCTCATTGCCAAAGCAAGCTCTTGCCTCTGTGAAGGGCAATGGACATCTGATCAGCTGTACCGGTCTTCTGCTAACATACCTTTCAGCTCCACCATCCCAAATGCAGTCCTGCACCTGAAGAAGCCGGAAAGCCAAGATAGTACACAGAGTGGATTTTTGTAGCATGGGATACTGGCTCCTAGCACACCAGGCAACTGCAGGCTTTGTACTGGGACTTGCTGGGAACGGGTAAGAACACACAAGGAATAAGAAAAGTTCCAGGGCAAGATTCTGCGGTGACTCTGGAATTTGCTTGGACTCTAAAAGAAAATAAGCTTCAATCAACAGTGGCTAGACTTGATACTTTCTTTATTATCCAAGGTTCCAGAAATGTAATCTCCAGCCTGGCCTTTAGTATTATGTGTTAAGTTGCTTGAATTAAGCTGTGGACCTACCAGTGAAACTGCAAATGTTTCTGGATAGGAGTGCTACAAAATTGTATGTACTTTTTTTTCTTAGAGAAAACGTGATAAGTATCAATTAGAACTTGTGTTTCATGGCACTGTCTGCAATGGTCAAAATTACATATGACCAGTAGAAAAAGTGTCCTTCTACAGAGACAGAGGCCACATTTATTTATATCTGATGGAAAATGAGACATGGAAATGACTGTCCCAGGTCCTTCATGAAACTTTGACAGGAATCTCTGTCACAAGATGCACTGCACAAACTCCTGTTAAGTGCACACAACTCTATTTATCACTAAAATGCCTTGCAAGTTATGTGTTATGTTTAGGTTTCTGCTGAACTGTCAAGACGTAGAAGATGGAGGAAGATGAACTCTTATGAAAGGCAGAAGATAAAAATAAGGGCACTACCTTCATTTAGTTTTATTGCTTTATTAATATTTGTCTTTGCACTTTCCTATCAGTATTACAATCACTTTCATTTGTGTTCATTCATGTGTTGGTTAAATCTGCCTAAGAGCTCTTGTCATGGATAAAGGAAGCTATGAGCTTTACAAAAATTTTGGCATCTGGTAGAGGGAGTGGAGACTGGAATTCAGTGGTTAAGGAGTTTGGGGCTAAGCACAGAGGATAACTAGGGGCTGATTTGTGGCTTTGCGGGGTTTGGGCCTCGATCATAAAAACTTCAACAAGAGAAAAATGTTGAGTATTCACCATTTGCATGTGAATACATGAATGCAAATGACCTAAGACAGTGTTGCTAACTTCAAATGGAAGAACCAAGTGTGTTTGAAGGGAAGGGTTCATTTACTTTCTCAACCCCATTTACATGTTGCTTAATGGAGCACGTGTCAAAGTTGCATCAGGACCAGCTTATAGCACGGGAACTAGGATCTGAGCAATTTTCTGCTGAGTTTTGCAGGAGTTCACTATACTTTACTCACTAGCGTGTCATCAGAGAGTCATTCCAAAATGCATTAAGCAGCATGACTACTTCTTGATTGTTGCATGCTGTTTGTTCTTTCATCTTCTTCCCAAGGGAACATGATAGGGCAGTGAAGTGTCATCTTTTGATAGAGTTGGTTTGATTATAAAGATTTATGTTGCCTCAGTGTTTTTGATAGAGAAGATCAAATAAATGCATCTCACACTTTGAATGAAAGGTCAGGTTTGTAACTGTCCTTATATCCCAGGAAATTCATTTCACAGTCTCAAAGTGGTCTCCGAAAACATTCTGTCTCCTGAACAGACTTTTATGACAGCATTTGCCCCTACTGAGGTGGAGATAGAGAGCAAAGGGAATGGTCTGCAGGAACAGATGAGTACAGCTGTCAACACTAAGCTCCAGATGCTTTTTGGCCATCATGGAAAACCCTGCTGTGATGAGAAGGACCAAATCTTGCTTTTGACTTTTTTGTGGGAAGAGATTGTAGACTGCTGAGGACAGGTCTGATGATACACTCAAAATAAACAGCATGGCTGAGGGCTTTTATTCTAGGTGAATTGTTCTAAGTGCTGAAAAGCCTGGTGACCAAATACAACAGACTCTTGTAGACCAGCCAGGAAGCAAGTGAAGCATGAACAACTGAGTAACGTGTCACTGTCTGCCAGCATGGGATGGGGTCTTCTAGCCAATCAAAGCTCATAGAAAGCATTACTCATGGGTAATGCTATGTCCAAACTTAGCACAATCAAGGAATGCAAAAGGACTTCTAAATTATAGATTCAGTTGATCAATTACAGATGTGAATCAACTAGCTCCAAAGTAGACTGCATTTTGCGCTCCTCAGAAAGCCTTTCCTCACATCACCTCACATCATGATTCTTTGCATGGGTTCTATTTCACACAGCTGGTTTTCATCCTTGGGCTAACTTTGTCCAAGTACAGAGCCAACAAGACAAAAACAGCGGCACTGTTGTATGGAGTAAGTAAGACAGAACAGTGTATCATCTACCTCTTTCTAGTACTTGAGTTTATTCCACCTGATCAGCTTAGCTTGATGATAAAAAAAATCCCAGAGAGATTGTTCTTGAACTCCACGTGTGAACAGTCTAGTAGTATCTAGCAAGTACTAATCACTGCAAGCCTGCAAGAGAGGACTCCAAGCAACTTAGTACATTCTCCAGCATCCTTCCCATTCAGAGGAAACAAGTTGTTTTCACAGCTGACCATCTCAAGTGTTGTGGGAGGATATGGGAGAATGTGAACATACTAGTAAGGAGCCATTTCTATTTATGTAAGTGACATTTAGTCACACAAACTAAACTTCTCTTTAGGTCAATGGCCAGGCCTGAGATCAAGTAATCCTATTTCTTCTATAGAGTAAGTTCTTGCCTGTTGGAACCCAGAGGGGGCTGACATTTCATCCACACCTGAGCTCTGCAACGTCTGCCATTTCATTTTCTTAAGTTACTTGATCATAATGAAGACTGAAGATTTAGTGACAGGAACAGTTAAATATAATGAGCCTGTCAGGATATTTTTTCCAATTCTTTTTCATTCTTTACTTTCTTGCTCACAGCATGGAACAAACTACTGTTTGGTCAAAACACAGATTCTGTAGCCTTGCTTTATATTTTGCACATCTTCATTGCAATGGAATAGCAAAAAGTAATTATATTTGTTTACTAGTGGGTAGTTGCCTCTGCATAACTACTCAGGATTTTTTTCATGGGAAAATACAACTTGCATCAGTAACAAATTATGTATTCCAGAAACACCTTTTCTGCACTGTTTCAGGTGTCCATCTCTATTCATGTCATTCAATATATCTATACCTATACTAAACAGAGGCAATCCCTGTTCCCTCCAGATGCCTGACACCAGCAATACAAAATAAGAATAGAATTTCATACACTTCAGAAAAGTTACTACATTGCTTCACAGATTTATTGTTCTTTGAAGAATTAATAAGCCTACAGACAATTGAGAAAACGTCTCCAGGAAGACATCTCACAAGATTAAAAAAATACACTGACAAAGGCTAGCAGGAAAAGCCCTTGTGTCATTACCATTGTACAAAAAATATAGGAGACACAGGAGTAAATGCCAACTGTCACAGACTACATGGAACATCTCCAGGAACTGTGCTGAGATCCAAAGCGGTCACCACATCCAAAATGACCACAAAAAGAGGCGTGACTGAGAGAGAGACACTGTGTTGCTGATGCAGCTATAATGCATCATAAGGGCTGAAAATGAACTACAGAAGAGCCTCAGGAGATGGAGTGACTAAGTACAAAAATATTTCACAGAGGAAATTACATTTATGTAAACAAATGTAAAATAATAAGTGAAAATACAATCCTAACTTTGCATACAAATCTAATGATGGCCCCAAATTAGCTATTACTAGTAGGGAGTAGGATTTTAAAGATATAATAGAGCAAACATCAAATAATCTGTGTTGAATAACAATAACAAAAAAATAAGGGAAATGCTATGAATTATTAGGAAATAAATACTAAACATGACAAAAGATTTCATTATACCACTGAGTAAAATCAATTGTGTTCATTACAAATACCAAAAGCATGACTGAAAGTGCATAGCAGAAATGAAAAAGGTAGAGGAAACCTAGCATGGATAATTCTGAACCAGAAAATGGTATTCCTATAAAGAAGAGGTAGAATAAATAAGAATTAATAAACCCAGTGTGGAGAGAGATGGAAATATCAAGGGTAGTATGAAGAAGGTGAATAAAGAATCTGTTCTAAAACATCTGGGAGACATCAAGTCACACTCGCAACAAAATGCACTGTAGATACAAATGTGTATATCATTACAGCTTCTTATTCATCAGAAGGACAGCTGCAAGCTCTTAAATAATCTTAGACACCAGATGAGCAGTCTTTATGGTACTTGAACCTACTAGCAATACTTTGATGTTTACCACTGAATCTTCTTTATGTCTAACGAGACACCTGAGAAACCACACTGTGTTTCTTGACTCTTTGTAGATACATACAACTTTGGACTATTTCGTGTTGCAAAAAGCATGTGAATGATAAATAGGATATCATGTCACTGAGGTCTGCAAACTTAAAATCTCTTCCCCCAAAAACTGGAGTGGCCTCAGGGAACCATCCCTGGCCTGGGTTGTCCTCAAAACCATGGCCATGCATTGTTTGGGAGAGTGCTGACCGGTAAAGGACAAGCGCCACTAATAATGCCACAGCATAGATGACCTTTGAAGAGTTGTCAGGCTCTGATGCTGTTTTCTTTCCCAGTACAGATGCAGACACTGATAGATGAAGAGGAAAACCAAGGGTATGATGCATCTTTGCACAGTCCTGGGGGAGCCAGGGAAGACTATGGTGACTGATCACTTCCTTCTTGCGATTCATGTGCCACTTGCTGTTGAACTATAAAAAAAATCACAGTGCAGAGGTGTTTTCTATTCTTGTTTATGTAGCATGTATCTGCATGTAACCTAGGACAACAACTGCAGGGGCTCTGTAGATATTTCTGCTTTAAATTAGCGCCATATAGACATCTATCGACAGCCAAAGAATGACAGCAGTGATTCTTTGTAACCACTGTACAGTCCAGAGCTGTGTGAATGATGTCACTGTGTTTGGAATAATTCCTAAATCACATGAAAAATACTCATGGGCTGTAGTAAGTGCAGCTGAATTTTGCCAGCTTTCATTTCAAGCAGGAGAATCATCTTTGTTTTTCAGGGGATTTATCATAGAATCATAGATACATTGACTGGAAGGTATCTCTGGAGGTTTCTAACCCTACTCCCCACTCAACACAACATGGTCAGCCAGGGCTTTGGCTATCTGAGCCTTGAAAATTGGAATGAGATTCTTTTACCTCCCTGGACTCACTCTCCTGTCCTGCACTATCAATCTAATAAAGAAGTTTTTCTTCATGTCCATCCTGAATATCCCAGGATATTGGATATTGGGTATTTTCTTAATATCCAATCTAAACCTCCCCTGGCACCACTGAAGGCCGTTTTGTCTTGTCCTATCACTTGCTACTTGGGAAAAGAGACCAACACCCACCTCCTTGCTCCACCCTCCTTTAAGACAGTTGTAGAGAGTGATAGGGTCCCCCCAAGCCTCCTTTTCTCAAGGCTAAATCACCCCCCATTCCCTCAACCACTCCCCATGAGACTTTTTCTCTGGATCTTTCAGAGGCTTCTCTGGACCCACTCCAGCACCTCCCCTTCCTTGCCCATCCCATACAGGCTTATAAACAGAAACTAAACAGCACACAAATGCACACAAATGAATTTGGAAATTAACAGAAGATGAGAGAAACAGGACTAGCAAAGCTCTACCAAAACCGTGACGTAACCATACATTGCATATCTTATCGTCTTCCACAGTGTCATCAAAATCAGAATCTATGAATTTTCTTGGGAAGATATGATCAGTCACACACTATTTTAGGCCACATGCACACATACCCAGAATGCATGGCAAGAGAAAGTAACATCATACATATTTAACAGTATTATTTCTACTCTAGTATTCCAGTAAGTATTTTATGATGGCTAATCCAAAAATGCACACCTATTATAACTGAGTAAGAATTTAGTTTGCATAGAATTCTTCTTTTAACAGAAGTACTTAATTTTAAGTTAATTTGTTAATTTAAGTTGTTAATTTTAACAACAAAAATACTTCAATCTCAAAATTCATATTTTAAATACATAACCTGTTTTTGAAGAAGTTTCAGTGGTTTATGTATAAAAGTTGGCCTAATACCAGTTTATGAAATAACAGTCATTATGGCATGAGAAATAATGGTGATTGTAATTAAGTAAAAGTTTGTTTTATTAAGTGCATTCAGGAAAGTTCACATAAGGGAAAGGCTTTTGATTCCATCAACGTTTTACTTTTTTTGTAAAACTAACTGTATAGCAGAGCCAACACATTACAGTGAGATCAAAATCTACTAGATGAAAGATTTTTTTCCTCAAAATATTTTAGATTTGACATGCAAATACTACTTTTCAGTGCTGAAAACTACCTCTCAGCTAAAACATTAATAATTTTTATATCCATTGAATCAAATAGAAACACTGAGAGTAAAGTTGCCATTGTTCTTATAATAGTAAATTTAAATATTTTAGATAGTAGAGGCCTCCCTACAAAAGTGCCTGCATTACTTGCAGTTTCAAGGTATAGCTCCTAAGTTTCTTAAGCTTTTCTATCAAATATATTCATACCATCATTCTAAACAAAGAATGTGTGAAGTGGGTGTTCTCCAGGCATTGTATGAATTGCCAGTCTCTTTACAAGGTATCTGATAACTCTTTACTGCCAGCACAGTCTGTTCTTACCTGATTCAGAATGACAGAAGCCTCTCATTGAGCTTGTGAGTATACTTGGTTATACTGTATAAGGCTGTGACTACATAATCAGGTTGATAGTTTCAGTACATACCAAGTAGCACATGTGTTGAAAGCTAGAATTGCTCTTGCAAACCAGTCGAAGACCAGCATATTGCTTTCAGCAGAGAAAAAAATAGGACTTAAATCTACAATCCATTCACTAGAAACTGGAAACTTTTCTGAAGAAAAAAAAAATTGTACGCAGAAAATAAGCAACATACAGCCAGAAAAAAAATTGAATACATCCCTATAATTCAGAAGCCAAGTTTACTGACTATAAATCTGCAGTGAAATGCCTGGAAAACCACATAGCAGTCTTTCAGCCTTGACAGTGCTTTTCCCCACTTCTGATGCTTCAGCATCAGCAAGCACGGGGCACTGCACAGATGCTTTTGAGTAAAAAATGATATAATTTTTTCACACAGTATGTGTTTCACTTAGATTTCTCCCCATCACTGTAGCCATGTCTGTACCATGCCTGTGTTGATCTTTTTTAATAAAAAAGTAAGTAAGTTCTTGAGTTCTATATTCTCCACTTCTATTTAGGCCTCGGCCACCCCTCTTGACACACCAAAGCACATCTCTCATGCATTTACAGCAGAGCACCACATGTTTCCTATACCATGATCTCCTCGGACATGCTCTGCCAAGAAGCTGCACTAGAGTGCATGGGGCAAGAGTGGGGCCACAGCACTGCTCTTGCCACCAGTGGGGGATCGTGAGCAGGACCTTGTGTAGAGTTTAGCACAATATCCACAACACATTAGTGTCTAAATTAACCTGATGCCACCTTCCACACTGAAATGAAGGAGAATCTTCCTCCGCCAAATCCTTTGTATTTTGCTCCTGATCCTTGTAAAATCTGGCGTAATCATAAGACATTTCTGCTAATTCATTGCTACAGATTGTATTGATACAGGTGGTAGAATAAGAGTTTTCTGTGTAGATTATGTTTTGCTGTGAATTTTACACTGAAATCAGTAGCCAAATTTCTACACACTCTTTAGTTAGTCATACTTATTTACACCAACAGAGGGAAGGGCTGTAGAAAGGAAAAGGAACGGAGAAGTGCTTAAAAGGCAGGCATCTTCTTATGGTGGAATTCCACCTTCCCCAAATACTCTGCTTCTTAGACAGGATTTTGCTTGTCAAGTGGCAGAAAAGATCAGACATCAAGAATCTTCAGCTCTTGTAAATCTTGCAGATTTACCATCGGGCTACACTCATACAAAGTTCTCATAAAGATAGTGCTGAATGTGTGTTACAATCACTCCTATTCCCCTGACTCTGCTCAGACATTTATATGGTTCAAAAGACTTTCCTGGACTGATGAATTTGCCCAGAAAAACCTGTCTCTTAAAGCTGAAGAATAAACACTAAATTTAAAAAAGCAATCTGAATTTTAACAGAACTAGACAAGACCAATGTCTTTTCTTAAAGCATAAGAAGTACCAGCATACCAATTTTAATGCTATGTTCTTCTCGGAGCAACTTTGCCTTACCTTGACATTAGCAAATCCAGATACTAACTTCATTTGAATGACTAAGTTAAAAGGAATCATTCAGGGATATGATAATCAGTCATTTCTGCTCTCTTGACCACACTTCAAGAGATAAAAAGGCACTTTTCCTACCATATCATCATAGAACTGTACTGTTGAGTTTGAATGGGACTAGCTTAAAGCACTGGAGTTAACTGTTTTATAAGTTTTTTTTTTGAGATTCCTTTAGATTAACCTACTGTGATTTTACAAAGGAGAAAGGTGAAAACATGCGTTCCAGCCAGGATAGCCAAACCCAAATCCAAAGGGTTGCATTAGAGCAAAAGGGACAATATTATCATTGGAAAAAGGTATAACATCCCTTTGGAGGACTGACAGCTGCAAGAAAAATTAAGCCCCATTGCAAGTTCAATTTCTCTACCTGAAGCTTCATTAAAAAAAAAAAAAAAAAAAAAAAAAAAAAAAAAAAAAAGATAATCTGAGTTTCCAGAACATAATTTTTCAATATTTTTTTTCTAGGTTTGTGAGTTGGGTTTTTTCATTTGTTTGGAATTTTTTGGGGGGGCTAGCTTTTTCTCTTTTTATTTTTAAGAGCAAGATAATTCTCTTACTTGCTTTGCACTCTTGCCATGACTCAATTTGCTCTGCTAATTCAACACTACCCAGTAGGTGGCCTCAGTGTATAATGTATGTCTTTACTCTTTTTTTTGTATTTCTGCCTCGCTTTTTTCATTCGAACAATCTTATTTTAGCTGGAATCTCCTGGGTTTTGTCACTTTTTCAATGTTTCAGCAAAATGTGCATTTTTAATACCAATTCTTTTAAATATTACTCTTTTTCTGTTCGTGAAAAGAAAAAAGAAAATTACATTCTAGAGTGTAGAATCTCCATCTTAAGAATTCCCCTCCCTTTTGAGATACAGTCAGCACCCTCTATGAACACGGGTGTTTCCTACATTTGCCAACCTGTGGGAATGCATTTTCAGATAAAAATTCAAAGTGATAGCAACAGTGTGAAAAGCATTCTTAACTGACTGAAGATCTTAATCACCCCATTTCTTCTTATCAGAAATGCTTTTTAGTTTCTGGGTAAGCAAGACTACCTGTAGTTAGGATAGCTTTTTTATATTTTCAAAGACCAGAATAAATTAAATGTAAGTATTCAAGACATTCCACTCGGTGGATACAGAACTGGCTGTACGGCGGAACACAGGGAGTTGCAGTAAATGGCTCAGTGTCTGGCTGGAGACCAGTGACGAGTGGTGTCCCTCAGGGATCGGTGTTGGGACCG
>JBCJKH010050621.1:0-17382 GCA_039877255.1 Loriculus beryllinus | reverse complement strand
CCCGCACCCCGGCCCCGCATGAGGCTGAGCGGCGAGGCTCAGAGCCCGACCGCGGGGTGGTTTAAGTGCAGAGTCACGACACACGGTGCCCGGAGCAGCAGGTAAGTGCGGGAGGAGGAGGACGCGGGGCGGTGGAGAACAGAGGGGATGGCTGCGCAGCATGGTCCAACTGTCCCGGTTGCCACCATCCTCACCCAGCCCACGCCGACACGTTCCCAGAGCCAGACTGCTGCTGTCATCCTGGCGTATTCAAATGCCTCCATTACTCATCAAGAACAAAGTAGGATATCGAGTAAATGAAAAGCCACCACATGCACCGTCCCCTGCCTGCTACTTAGGGCTGCTTCCTTCTCCACTTTTCAAAGGCTGCCGTCCATATCTGCAGCAGATCAGAAATCTTCCAGCTCGGGCAAGGCTGCTCCGGATCAGGGAGGAAGCAGGTATCAGGGCTGCAAACGCTGGTCAGCATCGGAAGGGAAAACGAGAGCAGAGGTACATATCCCTGATCGGAAAGAACACTCCAGGTTTCCCCACATCAGACGAGAAGGAAGCAGGTCTTGCCCAAGACAACACACACAAGTCTTGCCTCCTCCAGTGACTTCCAAGCTGGATTCCTGCCTGGATTGTCCCTCCAGCCAGCACCACCACGCACAGCACTGACAAACGGGTCAAAACCTGCAGGTTCTTTGCCCACTTCCAACACTAACTCCCTGCATATCCTCTGCTCCTCGGCCAGAGAGGTGGGCAAGACGCCCGCCCAGCTCCAAAGGATCCAGCAAATGTGGAGGACTGGCAGCATTGCTGCTGGGCTTCAATAATCAGGAGCACTGTCTGTCACCTAAGGCCACTGGGGTCCTTCCTTCCATGGTAAACGGGTCCCTACTGTGCCCGGGGATGATGGCATCAGCTCAGCAGCATCAGTCACTGTGCTCCTTCAGGGAGCACAGGCAGACCCTTTCCCCTTGCACTCTGCAAACAGTGCTCTGCATTTAGCACATTTTACCTCATTTTTACCTCCCCCTATTCCCCCCAGCAGCAGTTTGAAGTTCTCTCACCCTTTGCTGGCAGCTGCCATGCAGAGAGACAAGCTCACTGTCCTTGATCTGCTTTTCAGGGCTTCTATAAAGTAGGGCACCAGCACCAACCCAGCGTCAGGCTTTTGATACATTGCTGGAGTAGCCAAAAATAATAACAGACAGCTTCAGTCAGTCTTTTCTTTCTCCAATCTGCAGCGGCAGCAGCACAGGGGTCCTTAGAGGTATGGTGCACACCGGACTGAAATCCTGCTCAGCATCCTCCAGCCATTCCTGCCTGCGAACCGGGCTCATCGGCAGCACGCAGGGAGCACAGCTGGGTCTGCACCAGGGAGCCTTTGCCTTGTAGGGTCCCCTCTCCTCCAGCCATGCTTTGCTCCCCGTGTTTCCTTTAGCACCTTATCTCCCTCGCTGTGGCGGAACCCTAAGGTCAAGTTACAGTTTTACCAAGGCTGTTATCTTCCTGGCAAGGCAGGAAAAGGCAGAGCCTGAACTTTGGAATGAGCCCTCAGAGAGGCAGCAGGACAGGGGAACCAGGTTCTCTGCAGGCCCGCACTGGAGTATTCTCTGCTGCACATTCAGACACAGTATGAGGACAACCTGGAAGGAGGTACGGAACCCAATAGGCACGATTTGCTGTTGGCCTGCGTTCCAGCAGGAAGCACATAACACTGGGAATGGTGGCAGTTCCAGCTGACGTAAGGACCCAGTGCAAGCTGCACTGCTGCTGCCAGCTGACATGGCAAGACCCAGCGAAAGAGCTGGGAACTGCCCAGTTGGATTTCCCCTGTTCCAGACCTGAAATTCCAGGTCAGTCCATGCAGGACTGGCACAGGAGCCTGGCACTAGGAGATGAAGTAATGTGTGACGTTGGAGCCCACCGGTGCTCTGTGTATCCTGCTGCTCTTTCCCACCTCCACAAATAACACATTTCCCATCAGTGACGTGCTGCCATGGCCCTGCCCCAGCCATTGTGCTGGGCTTGGGTTGGTGTCTGAAACACACAGCTCCTTGGGGCTGTGGGTCTGCATACACAGGTCAGTCATTCCCCCCCAAACCTCTGCAGACCAGAGCCCTGGGGACGGTTCTTTTCCCCTCCTCATGGAGTGGGAGACCATAAAGAAACCTCACTCCATGGACTCAGTGTTGAAATACAGCTGCAGTGAGCATTGCCACCACCAAAAAGCAGCTAATTTTGTTCCAAGCCACGGTTTATCTCAGCTTCTTTCAAGCAAGCTTGTACCTCATTCCTCATCTGCACAAGGTGGTGTTTCCCTGCCAACTGTTCTCCCCACAGGCGGCTCTGAGGGTGATACACAGGTGTACAACAGTCAGAGCTCTTACTACCATTGCCAACACCAGCATCCTCCCAAGGCACAGTATGTGACCTTTTCCCCTTCTTCACATTTGCACCTCCTGTTCCTGTGGGATCCCAACACCTACCCAGTGACTCACTGTTTAAGAAGTAACACTTGTGACAGGAAAGCCCCTGCGCTTTATCACAGGGCAGGTAACACAACACCTTGGATGGGTTATTACAGCCATTTCCATTCACAGTTAGTTCAGGCATTATTATCTGTATTATTTCTAGCCCTCTTTCTCCGGGTTGCTTTTCCTCCTTGGTCCCAGCCAGGCCTGGGTTATTCCCTCTCCTCGGCTGGATAGAGGAGGATGGTCAGACACTGCTTTGCCTCCAGTCCTCTGGGCAATGACCTTTCCAAACCCCTACTGTGTTTACCCTTTTGAGCTCTTAAACCCAGGTATCTCTCACTTTTTATTGACTGTGAAGCCAGTGCTTTATCACCACACTGTCTATCACCGGGGAAAAAACGAATGCCCTAAAAACCGTGAAGAGTGAGCCGTGGAAGGGACTGTGATTATCCACATTCATTCCACTTTTACAGTTAAGATCAAATACCTGGTGATGTTGTAAAAAGCAGTTTGAACAATCCCATATTTCAGCCTAACTAACATGAAAAGACATGTCACTGCAGAGCTGGTTGGCTGTTAGTGGAGTGGCCACGGTCATCATTGTGGGGGCCTTCTGAAGAACTCTCCAGTGTGTGTACCACAACCTACAGCATCATCAAGCAACATCAGATTTCACTGCATTAAACCGGGTACCATTAAACCAGCTGTCAAGACTCCCAATGTTCCTCCATCAAACCACACATTCACATGGAGCTCAACAGCCTGAACCCTCGGCTGTGTTTTGCCCTTCAGTTCAGTTCCAAGCAGGTAATTTGAGGCTGAGGGCACAGAAATGCCCCAGGCACTGCAGCCAGCTTAAACACAGGGATTATTAAAGATTCCTTCACCTGCTCTATTCCAATGGGCTGGATGCTCACAAGAGCCGGGCTGCAGCCATGAAGCAGAATTGACCTCTGGACTTCCTAAGAACCAGGCACCGTTTCCAATAGTATTTACACTGAAAGAATATTTAACCTCTGAGTAATGCTGCCTTTTACACCGTATTTCATAGCAGCTGGGCAGTGGGTCTGGACCGGCCAATTTCTCTTTCTGCTTGTAATTAGCTTCACTTTTCTGCTCTCCTGAACAAGCATTACGCTTTCCTCTAGGAGTATAATCCAATCAACAGGAAACCTGTCCTTGCTGAGATGCCACTCATCTTTCTGGGAGGTTTTATTTAAAACCCAATATTGCTATTAGCAGCAGATTTTAGAGAGCTTTTTGTGAGGTGCCATTCCTGCAAACATTCACTCTCATTTTGGGCTATTAGTCTCGCTCCGGAGACACCGCTTAACATTCCACGACAGCGTGAGCCAAGGAGCATTTGCAGGAGTCAAGTTTTGAATTTCAAATCACAGAGGCACCAATGACTTTGAGCCTGACAAACACACATAGATGTTTTAGCATCTAAGCTACATTTTATTTTGATTTGTCCTGTCTGACAATATTGGTGTCTACATGATAGCATCAGTGTAATAGGTAATAGCTGATTTCAGAGACTGAATGACGTTCTTAGACAAAATGATGTTCTTAAACAAAATGATGTTCTTAAAACCCAACATCCAATCAATGGAAAGTCAGAATAAAGTTAGGGAAATGTTCTGCTGCTGCTAAACTTCTTCCTTAAGAAAGGGAAGAAGAGCTCAAAGCCTTTTAAAGTTTGTTTTGATTGTGTGCATTTTATCCAGAGATGGCACCAGGATATAAAGCTAATTTCTTCCAATTGCTATCTGCCTTCTAGCCAGATAGATTTTAGTGTCTTCTAGGGGTATAAAGCACATCCTTCTCATGGGAACCTTCTTTTCAGATGGAATGAGAGATTCACACCAATGAAGCTGGTGATTTTTCTATGGCTTTCAGAGCTGTAACTGCAGGCAATCCATCCTGGGGAGCACACACTATCCCCTGCTCTCCTCTGCCTCCGGCATGTTACTGGACACAGAAGCCCTTGGAAGACAGAGTGATTTTGCATTCTGGCATCCGAGCATACATTGGCAAGGTAAAGGGCAAGCCGAACACACTAAGGAACGTGGAGGACAGACCCTGTGTCAGGGTGGGAGCACCAGGCCACGGCCGAGCACCAGCAGAATGAGTAACACTGACACAAGGAGCACAGCACCTCCACAGACAGCCCCATCCTGAACACATCCCCAAATCCCTGCACAGGAAGATGTGTCTGCAGGATCCGTGCAGCAATGCCTGACAGAAATCCCCACTGCAGTCCCCATCTTCCTCAACGTACAGGTAGGGAAAGGAAAGATACTTTCAAAGATCACCTCGCTGGTTTTCCCCATTCTCTCCACATCTCCTTCCTGACTCACACTAATAACCCATTTCCAGGAATGAGCTGTTTGGTTTTCCTGGAGCACATACAGCTCTGCCACCCCACTGGGACACCGACCCTCTGTGACCAGGAGTGCACAGCATCACTTCTCCAGCTCATGTTTTCAAGCACAAGTGTCACCCCTGCGGAGTTCAGGCGATGCCAGGACAGTGCCTTCCAGAGCTGATGTAAAAATGGTTATTAAAATTGACAAACTGTGAAAAACTCTTTTAAAAAAGCCCAAATCCTGGCACTGCCCGAAATTAAATTACAGGCACAGCCTGCTCGGGGGGTGTGGGTGAGCATGGAGCCAAGCTTCCATGCAGTCCTTATCCACTGCCTACACCTGCTGCTCCCTTCTGAAAGTTTAACTAATGAACACAGCGTACAGCCCAGAGGATTTAAGATAAGGGAAAGGTCAGAGCGAAGACTCGGGAGTGAGGCACACACTGAACAGGGTTCATAAATGACAGCACTATTTTAAACCTAAAATTAATTCTTTTCAATAAATTAGGGCGAGAGAGCATCCCCCCAACCCAGAGAGTGCAGCTCTCCCTGGATATAGGCTGCTGGTGGGAGCAGCAGGGCATGTCCACTCAGGAATCAATGCTAACACCCTAAAAAATTAATCTCTGACAAATACTTCAATGGAATAGAAATGATTTTATATAAATCTGTGTATAGCAAGAGCTGATAAAGTATCACAGTGATATTTGGAGAAAGTCCAGACTGAAAGAAGAGGGTTTTATCTGGTTTACTGAGGGTTGATGTGGTCCCTCTGCCCTTTTTGTGCCTCAGTTTCCAAATTCTGGACATGGGTCCTTATATCAGTGAATCCAGTAAAGCTGCTGGGGTCTATTAAGGCTAGTTATGGTTACCCACGGCTGGGGATAGGCTGTGGCTCCCTGAAGATGGAAACACAGGATAGTCTGCTTCAAGTGAGAGTCACGGTTTGTGATCTCAAAATGTAGTCAGGATGGCGTTCTCCAGAGAAGGGAGGGACAGCTCTTACCAGTAAATGTATTGAACTCAGAGGGTGTTCATGAGTGCAGATGTGTTTACAGAGTATGCCCTGTGGTACCTGCAGCACACATCTGCCCTTGGTGGCTGTGTTCTCTGTGACACACATCGGCTCCAACAGACCTTCCAGCCTAGAGAGCAGACAGGGTGCAGGAACCTCACACCCATCTTCAGGGGATGAAAGCTCAGCTCTATGTTTGTTCTTGGCTCTCTTGTCTGTGACAGCAAAAGAACAAGGTTGGCTTTAAAAATGGCTTTAAACTGACAGAGAGGAGATTGAGATTAGATAACAGGAAGAAACTCTTCCCTGTGAGGGTGTTGAGGTGCTGGCATAGGGTGCCCAGAGAAGCTGTGGCTGCCCCATCCCTGGCAGTGTTCAAGGCCAGGTTGGACACAGGGGCTTGGAGCAAGTTGCTCCAGTGGAAGGGGTCCCTGCCTGTGGTAGGGGGTTGGGACTGGGTGAGCTTTAAGGTCCTTTCCTACCCAAACTAGTCTCTAAGATTCTCTACGATTCTGAGTTTAAAACCCTTTAACTGCCATAACCAACACATGAGCTTCTAACAGAGAGGTCAGCTAGCACTGGTTTTCCTAACATTTGATGGCTGACTTCTCTCAGAGAGATTAAATTAGACCCAGTACATCACTGTGACCAGAAACTCTTTCTACCATCTTCTGGATTGGACACGGAGATTCCCAAGTGAGCTCTGTGAGCAGCCTGGCTGGTACATGGGTATCTCCATCCTCACCTTCTACACATGGGAACCAGAGGGGAACTTGACCAAAAGTTTCATACGCAAGAAGGGAATGGAGGCAGCAACAGGGACCGGTCTGTGTCCTGACTCAGTAGCTGTGCAGTAGGAACAATTTCCTTTTGTAACCAAGTTATTTTAAATCAATCTAGTCAGGCAGATGCAAAGCACTGACACAGATGCACTGAAACTGGTTTGATCCTGGCCTGAACAGGATTAACTTGCTGCAGTTATTAACCAAATTAAACTCCTGCTCATCTTCATTGCAAAAAGGGCTGTATTTTACACTGAGAGTTGTGCACAATCTTTATAGAGACAGAATCCCGGAGGATTTTCCTTTGCAGTGGGTATCCAGGGTCACTGCACAGCTCCTCACAACCTGCCTCGGCCTCAGTTAACTGCTGAGGTAGGAGTGTTTCTGTCTCATCTGCAGTTATACTCCATTCTTAATGTGCAAACCTACATTTGAGGCCATTAGCCATTAGTTAAAACTGGACACACGACACAAAGAGCCTGAGCTGATGTAACTCGACTGCATTAAAATAAGCATAGTGCCATGGACACATCTTCTACTACAGATCTAGCCCTGGTTCCGCTGCTTACACCCAGTCCTGGCTCCTGGCTTTTCCACTCGCTTTGTGGTTCCCCAGTTCTAAAGGGTTAAATCTGCACAGTGGAAAACAGGAATTCTTATTCTGCTTTCTTCTAGAAAATTCAGTATGTTCTGATCTGGGAAGTTTGGGGTTTGATTTTGTTCCTGCATTTAATGTCTTAAAACACTGACTTCCACAAACAGCTTTTCTTCCTGTGCTGAAATATAAACCCATCCCTCAAGAGAGCAGAGCCTGCACCCCCAGCCCCGCCGCCCATCCTCTGAACTGCCACTGTGTCAGTGCCACTAAACCACTTTTCTTATCCTGACAGATGCTGAGCTTAGGTCAAATCCCTGGGAATACCCGGGGCCAGCGTATGTTCTCATCAGCAGAACTGCAATCTGCTCCTCAGCTGAAGAGCCTTCCCTGGATGTGCTCCATCGCAGCTAAAGCTGGACTCTGTTCTGGAGGGGGCATGTCCACAGGCACACATGGCTGATGCTGGCAAAGGGCACTGCATCTTCTCTGGTGAGGAATTAGATGAGGCCAAGAGAAGGGTCAGAATATCATAGACTCACACAATCATGGAATGGTTTGGGTTGGAATGGACCTTAAAGCTCACCCAACTCCAACCCCTGCCACAGCCAGGACACCTTCCACTAGAGCAGCTTGCTCCAAGCCCCATCTAACATTGCTGAACTCTGTGGCCCAGCTCTGCAAATTCCTTCCCAACATCCACTGCCCTCACTTCGCCTGTTCCCAGCCCACTGCCACCTCCTCTGCTCATTCCCTACACCTCTCTTCCTGCCCAAGACTCAACCAGATGGGAACACAGGTTTAAGAGGAAAACCAAGCAACTAGAAACCCAGCGCTGCCCAACAAGAAGGAGGGACCTGGACCTGCAGCATCCCCACCGTGGGGAAGGGCAGAGGCTGGAGCAGGCTCCCACCGAGGGTACCAGAGCCTGCCCTCAGCTCCCAGACACAGAAGCCAGCACTGGAGCAGGGAAGCCAGAGAGGAGAAGAGCGGATGATGCTGCGGGTGGGCAGGGAGCAGGCAGTGCCAATGGGATGAGGGGACTCACCTGGCCGGGTGGCAGGAGCCGCCGGCTGGCGGTGCCGCCTCTCCTCCCCCGCCAGCCTCGGCAGCACCAGCCCGCCTGTCCTTATAGAGCAACCCAGAGGAGCAAAACTGAAAGCAGCAGCAGGAGCAGCAGCAGCAGCGCAGTTCCCAGATGAGCACCGCACTTGTAAACACGGGAAAGCAAAGTCCAGCCCAGCCCAGCCAGTCCCAGCTGCTTTCTGCCTGTCGTCACCAGAGCTGCACAGCGAGCGCTGAAACCTAACATGGCTCTATACTGGGAATAACGCACAAAGGGTGGCCCTGGATTGTCCTGTCCCTCCTTTACAGCCCATGGCTGACCCCAGCCATCTCCAGGCATCCCTGTTCCAGCCCTGGAGGCAGAGCAGGGTTCATGCAGGGCACAGGCAGGCACAGGCAGGACAGGTGATTCAGCTGAAGCTCCCAAAACAGTTCAGGTGATGGGTGAGCTCCTTTGAGCTGAGCTGTGCCCCCTCCCCAGCCAGGAGCCCCCCAGGAGCCTCGCCACTGTCCTCATTGGGTGTCTCCTACCCAGGCCAGATGGGGCTGCAATGGGGAAAGGCCTTGGGGGACGTCAACCAGTGCCACTTCTCCATGGCTCCTGTAAAGCACAGCTGCCCATCTCAGGGAATACTGGCTTCAAACTGCGAGCTGAAAAGCTCCATTTGCTGTTATCAGCCCCCCACTATGACTCTTCTCTGCCTGTGCTGTATTTGTAGGTCTCTGACTTCATCTTCCAGACCAGTCCGATTGCTGCCTCCTTCCGAAAGCTGGGCACACGCTCATACACATACACGCTAGGGAATGGTCTCACTGCGGCATGATTCGCTCCAGCCCTGGCTGCAAGGCTGTGCACAAGTCTGCGTGTGAGGGCTGTCCTTCCATTAGGAAATCAACAGCTTGTCAACAGGAATTACACAAACGGACCCTGGCTGACCATGAGCAACTGAGCACACTGTGAGTAAGTCACTGCCTGACCTCCAGTCCTATCTCATTTACAGAGCACAAGGCCAATTCAAATGGCTGGGCTCATGTGTCAGCAAAGGGGTGGGACATGGACAGTACTGGTGCCATGGTGACTTCCAAGAAGTTAAAACAATTCCCAAGTGAGTAAAATGTTCCACAATTCCATCCCTTCTTCTTTGAAAACTTGAGAAGAGCCCAACTAGTGAGGATCAGGTTGGCTGCTGATGGGGGGTAATGCAAGGATAACACAAGCTACTCTTCCCCCGATGCAGAGGGATGGGTTCAATATCTGCAGCCTCCAACCCAACATCTTCTGCACAAACCAGCTGCACCACAGCTGCCGGCAGCACATCCACAGCCTGGAAAAGCTGCCAAGCACCTCTCTGAAGTGCCCTCACTTGTGCACACACATCCATGTTCAGGAATGATGGGATCAGAACTCAGATTTCTTGTCTACTTTTGTTTAGTTTTGTGTTCTCACAGAGATGAGAGTTGGTGGCAAGTGTAACCCCAGTCCCTGGGCAGCAGGCAGCTCTGGCTGGGGCTGGCAGCAGAGTATGTGCTTCCCACAGTGGTTCACATGCACTGGGCTCAGCCCTGCCCTCATGGGTTCACCGTGAGAAGGGAGAGCTGAGGCTGGACTCCACTCTCGTGTCTCCCACCCTGCTGTGCTGACCCCAAGGGGTGACAGTGCCAGGACAAGCACTGATTTCCAGGGCAAACACCATGTATTTAGTCCCAGCCAGAAGCACAGGTTAATCCCGGCACAGGGTTCCCTTGGAGCCCTCCTAGTGGAAAAGGACGCAGCCGTTGGAGCAGTCAGGCCACTTGGACAAAGCACATTTTCCTCAGCAGACACATTCCTGCCTATGGTGAGTTAATGAAAGCCTTTAGCGAAGCTGCTTGGGAAGATGAATCACTTTACTCCCCTTCTGTTTTTACTTTCATAACGACCAATGTGATTGTCTCGACAAAGGGAAAGCAGCTGGGAGGAAGCTCAGGAGGAAACCCAAACTGGTTCAGTGCCTGCCTGAGACGTAACGTCAGACAGTGCCTGACCCAGAGCCTCCTCCTGCTCAGACAGCAAGATGCAGCCAAGGGATGAATGTTAAGTCTGAATGCTATTGTTTGGAAGAAGGCAATAACCCCCCCTGCATTAGGTTGATGTGCCATCCCTGAGTACAGTCCTGGTGCCTTTGACATGTGCCTCCCCTTATAATACCCCGTAAACACCTTATTACCTTCTACACTTTAAGTAACAAAAATGCTTTTCAATGCCTTTGCCTGTGGAAGTGTTAAAGCAGCTTCTTCACAAATCCAGTGCCATCCCAAGTGCAGCCGGAAAGCACAACTTGACTTGTTCAATTCCTGTGTCTCTGAGGATGGGAGATGTGCCACATGCTGCAGTTCGGACTCCGCAGCCCTTTTATCTGAGTTGGTTTTTAACTTCATCCTTGTCTCGTTCCATGACAGTTTTGAGATTTTTGGCATCCTAACTGCAGCCTGGCTTGTCAAGCTCACCATCAACAGAGCCTTTATATGTACGTGAGAAATGAGAATAGGGACAAAAATAGTTATTAACTCTGCTTTTAGAATACTAAACAAGCAGAATGTCTGTGTTCCAGGAATGGGAGGCGTCTGAACCATTTCTGATCCACATCTGTTTAACACTGCCCAGCATTGCTGGCTTCAATGGAGTCACTCCTCAGGCTTGACAGGAGGGCTTTCCTGCTTGCAGCTCTGTGACCACATTAGCAGGTAGCCCAGTACAGGAGGAGCAAACCTGAAGCAGGAAGAGTTGATGCCCTGTCTGTACTCCCCAGTCCTCTATGGACACTGACATGGACCCTTTCAGACACCTAAGCCTTCCGCATGTGAGCAGGAGCAACGTCCATGCCTCTTGGTGCTCGCAGGGGCTGTGTGGAGCCTCTCGTGCTTCCAACACGATGACGCTGCCTTGCTCTAAATCAGATCCAGACAAACTGTTTCTCAGAGACCATCCCAGCTTGCTGCAAACACTAGAACAAGTTTGGAAACACTGGGAACACTGGACTCCATTAAAAAGAGGCGATCCATGCCAAGGCTGAGAGAACAAGAATGTGACCTAGCGGGACTGCCTTGGCTTGCAAATAGCTCATGGACAAAGCTCGCTCTTTCTCCCTTGCTTTTCACTATTTCCAAGCAGCGCCCCACTCCCTTTATTCTGGCAAGTGTCTTAGGTAAAATGTACAAGAATTTATCTCCATGCCAGTGAATTTTAGAGCAGGAGATGGAAAACGGCGCTGGGTGAACGGCCAGAGTTCAGCAAAGTGCCGGAGTGAAATCCTGTGCACAGCCCCAGCAGAGAATGGACAAACCCTGCAAAACTACTACAGTGAGGCACAACACCCAGGCCCAGCACTGCAGAGTGCTCTAAAACTTGTGCCACCCTTGGAAGAGATGTGAATTATAACTGGGAGTAACAGGCATGGCGCAGGTACTCACCCACCACATGGTACTTTCCCCGTACTAATAGACCTACCAAAATCAGAGCTGTTCAATGCCCACTGTAAGAACACTAAAACTCCAACTACTTGGGTAATTACTGTAAAATACTTTCAAGCAGTTTTTAAAGGCATTAGCAAGATAAAATGAGGAAAAGACACACTGCTGTTAAAAGGTGTGTTAAACACTCGCCTTATCATCCAGCCACTTTATTTTAATGAGGTTTGTTTTACTTCTTCTGGTATTTGCTTTGTGACACTGTGTGAGTCTCAGAGTATTTCTGTGTGAGATGAAGGATTCTGCTGGAGCAGATTGGGGCTGGCTGTGCTGCAGGAGGATGCTGGTCAATGCAGTCAACACTCATGCCCTGTGTTACCATGGGCCAGCAAAGCCTCTGCTTGCATCCCCCAAAAGCTCTGAGTGCTGTAGATCAGCCATGCCAGGAGAGAGCCACATGCCCATTCCACAAGCAGGAACATAGCTCCATGGGTTTTATTTATGGTGATATTAAATATGCAACAATCATTCCCCAACATCAGAGTAATAAACATCGCTGCTCCATCTGATCTGGAACCAGCAAGCATGCTCCTCACATTCACAGAGAGACAAAATGCTGAATTATTTATGCTTTGAATAGGAACAAATACAGAGAAATAAGTTAATTTGGTACAATGCAGCCGAGCAGATTCGGGGCAGATTATTGTACATCCTTCAGTCAAAACGCACTCTCTCGTTACTCCAAACTATTGTTTCTCCTCCAAAAGTGGGTTAAAGAATTCTAATTAAGGGATCAGCAGAATCATTTCTGACAAGTTGTTTTAGCTCTGACTATACATGTAAAACTACCATCCCTGTAAATCCTTGTGCATTTACTGGGATACAGCACCAGCCTGCACAGAGCGTTAGGAAAGCAGTGGCTGGATGGCTTTCTGAAGATGAGTCAATCCAGTTGGTTAGTGGGAGCAAACCTATTCCCAACTTTGTTCTACAAAACTCCTCCCAAAACAAAACAATTCCATAGAGGTAACCAAATACCAACAAAGTGGAGAAAAAAACCAAAATGAGCTGTTCTGCTCCATATCTGCACTTCCCCTTATCACTAATTCTACCTGAACAGACTTTTCAAAGCCAGTATCTGTCCAACTCAGCTGTGATCTACGCTACTGTCCTGTTCATTACAGAGTGGAAATAAAACTGCAAATGTCACTTATAGAATCATAATCCCAGAGTGGTTTGGGTTGGAAGGGACCTTAAAGCTCACCCAGTCCCAACCCTCTACCATGGGCAGGGACCCCTTCCACTGGAGCAGCTTGTTCCAAGCCCCTGTGTCCAGCCTGGCCTTGAACACTGCCAGGGATGGGGCAGCCACAGCTTCTGTTGGCAACATGGGAAATGGTACAAAGTTGCAAAGAAAAGAATTGTATCTCTAAACCATGAAGAGGATCTCTGCTTTCCCATGTTTAGCTGTGTAAGTGGAATGTCTCTGGTATTCAGCTGTGTGTTTCGGGGGTGAGGGGGACCATGATATGACTGCCACGCTGGAAAGTGGTTTAGTACTTGTTGAGGAGTCGTGGCTGGCTCTGGCATGTGTTATCTGGTGTATCCTGCTTAGAAGGGTTTCACTTGAAAATGTGTAGTTTGTACCTGTAGTAGTGATTTTCTTGATGGGGCTCGTCATGCTGGAAATCTCACAATAGTCTGTTTCTGTGCGAAGCAGGAATCTGATGATACTCTTTGGACAGTAGCTAACGTTTTTTCAATGTTTTGTTTTCTTCAATGAGTAAAACTTAGTTGAGCTCTACCAACCCACAAATACATAAAGCACCATTAACCCATCCAGTTTTATCTTCCTGACTGGTGAATTATTTTATGATGAAACTTCCTTTCATTCCGTGTTCATGACCAGCTGGCTGCTCACGAGTGGCATGTGTGTGAATAGTTCTCTTACTAAAATTAACTGCAGAAACTTCCATACATTAGCTCTGTCACTTGAGATGCACTGAGGTGACCTATGCTGAAACTGGCTCTTTGTGTCTTTGTGGTAAGCTGAAGTTGAAGTTGGTGTCAGTCACCAAGTGAAATACAGTCGTGATGCAATGGATGCTTCTGCTTTCGGTCTGCTCGCCTGTACTGCTGCCAGCTGTGTGGGAGAGCTCCCCTCCTTGGTAGGCTTGGTTTGGGTGTTCCTGAGGATAGAAATAGTGCCATGTGTGATTTTTAGTCCAGGAGGATGGATTGCACTCAGTCACTGGAATGCTGAGTGGTTGTGAGGCTGCTGTAAAGCAAAACACTGATGTAAGTGTTGATAGCAAAATACTACCGCATTCATGTCCCCTGAAGCAGTGTTACACCTGGTTGTTAAGAGTCCAACATAAAAATGGCTTGAAGACTAAAATCCCCAGGGAAAAGGTTCCCAGGAACAACTCTTATTTTCAGAAGCAATACTCAGTACTGACTTTCTAACGGGTTTGTAGTTTTTTCTCTTCCAGGTCCTGTTCAGAATCAGCTGATGCATTCACCGGATGGCCAAGGATACAGCCCTTCAGTTCCAGGATCGTATTCCCATCAGACGCCAGCCAAGGTTCCTCCGCATCCATCTTTGGGACAGTATAACTATAGTGGCTCTCAGAATGTTTCTCAATTAAACAGTTACCAAGGACCTGGGCAGACTCTCAACAGACCACCACTGGCACCTTTTTCTGGGTCCCCAGTACAACAGACAGGTCCTGCTCCACAAGTGCTGCTGCCTCCATTGCAAAACTCAGCTGCTATATCGTCTGCTGGTAGCTTTCCTCCTGGAGCTACCCCACCAGTGCTTTCAAACTGGCAGTACAGCCAGGCTCCCACAAGCCAGCCCCTTGGGTCTCAAACAAGCCATTTGGCTCATGTGACAGGGACAGGGTCACCTCAGCCACCGTCATTGTTATCAGGAAATACAAATCCTCCAGGAAGTTATCAATATGCTGCTTCTCCAGGAGGTCCCCCGCTTCAGAACAGCTACATGAAGCCAGGTAACCATAACCTTCTGATATTTGACCAATGTCCCTTTCTCAGTGTCTTTTTAAAAGAAGAATTGATTCCACAGCAATGTTTTGCCTGTGGAATGAGGTTGTAAAACAGAGCATTTTGAGCAAGAGGACAGCACAAATACAGGGGTGGTTTCTTTGGATTAGAAATGGAAGTTCTGTGCATCGGTCAGGCATTTCAATTGGCTGCAGCAGGTAACTCCTGAATGCTCTCATGGTTTTTGGAAGCTGTGTGTGGGTAATGCTGTCTGTGTGACCTTCACTGTTCCTTGGGGTACGTGCTTCAGTCGAGTGGGGACTTGAGGACTTCATTGGTTGAAAACTGTGGTCCTGTTCAGTGAGTGTGGTCTTTTGCAGTTTAAAACTTGTTAGCCTTTGTGTTACTCACTTGATTGAGGTAGTTCAGTGAACAGCCTCACTCAGGTTGATGCAGACAGTCTGAGCACAGCCTGGAAAGAAAACTGCAAAGGAATTCTGTGCCATTGAAGTAGAGCCCAGTTCAATGGGAAGCTTCCTTCCTCCAAACTTGTAACATAATAATAATGGTCTAACTAATAATAATGGTCAGTGTTTAGAAAGTCCTCTGAAAGTGTCAGACTTCCCTTCCTGCTGCTCATGTGCTGCTGTGTGCAGTGGTGAGAAGCTTTCCTAATGCTAACCAGCTCCATTATGCAATTTGTGATGATTATGGAAACAAAGTGGATCCTCGGGTTTCTCTTTGCTAAACTGCTGTTTGTTGTTCTAGAGGATTTCTAACTGAGCCTGCAAATAGGAGATAGATACAGAAATACTGTAAACGTTCAAGCAAGTATTTTCTGTCTCATGTTTTAGCCTCACCAGAGCTTTTCCTTGATGCTAGCTTTGTGTTCCATGCCTGACTCATTTTGTTATGACGTTCGAACTGTCTTAAGCTCACAGAGTTTATGGAACTTACGCTGGCAGTTTATTGGCACAAACAATTAGTACTTTGCAGTTAGTGAGGAAAACGCCAAGACATATTGGGCATATGAAATGAGAGCAAGTGTTTGGAATGAGAGAATTCCTATGTCCTTTCGATGGGGAATCCTCCCGGGCAATATTTCTGGTAGGTTTTGTAGAGCAATGATAACTTTTGGAAGGAGTTTAGCTTGCTTAGTGATCACACTCATTCTCAGAACAAAGGTCTGCCAGCTCGCTGCCTGCATGGCCAACTATGGGCAGCCTCTCAGACACAGAATCTCTTCCAAGCTCTGTGATAGTGTTGCCTGCATGTAGCCACTGTTAATTAGCTTTGCAATATCAAATACAACTGAACAAGCAGATAACTTCACTGGATGTGGGTTTTTTCCCCCTTTTCCTTTTATTCTTTCCCTTCTCCCTTAAATCCTCTGTACTTTGCAAGGCTCATGAAGCTGCATATTTTGTGTGGTGTCTTTTTGATCCTGTTGAACTTCCAGGCTTCTGTACCACATTGAGACCTGGTAACACTGGACAATTTGGCCTTATCTTTTGAAAGGCTATCTTTTATATTAAAACACATTGGAACTTTTCTTGAGTTAAAGGGCAATTATACTGGCCTCTGGAATAATAGGGAACAAAGGGGTGGAAGTGCTCTTAGGATTTGGTATTGTTTGAAGGGGAGAAAAGCAATTGGGTTTCTAAATGTCTTGGCTGGAGAAAGTCCTAGAATTTTAAAATAGAAGCAATTAAAAACTTCCCTGTGACTCTTAACACAGAGGGTTAAACATTCCAGAGCAAAACACCTCACACTCACACAGCAGGTTAATTCAAACTGCAAATTGCTGATGCTTTCCCAAGAGAAATCGTTTTCCAAAGTAATTTTAATAGCTGTAGAATGTGGATATGGCTGTTTTGCATCAGATTATTGAAGTGGAAGATGAGCATCCTGTCAGAAGGAATGTTTAGACCCTTATTAGTTCATTCATATGGGGCTATACTACAACTTTATGAAGTCTAGCCTTAGTAATTGAATTGGGATGCTCTTTCTACCTCTGAAGTTCTTAATAGCAACAAAAAGCTGAAAGAATCATGGATAATAGCTACAGGAACCCAGTATGAGAAAGTGTGACAAACAACCTGCAGTTGTGAAACCTTCTACATCCATATCAGGATTTATGTATCTCATGCTGTTTGTCATATGAATAAGAAGCATAGAGTTCAGTCTGTGTTTTGGTAACAAAGCTTCTGTGACTTCCTCATCTGAGCTAAACTCTTCCTAAAACTGAATTTCTTTACAGGATCTGCTCCTCCACCAGTGACTCAGCCTTTAGCTCCACTCCACCCTCCTGCAAGGCCACCTTTAGGACCTCCACCAGTTGGTGGTCCACCTTTAATTAGGCCTTCAACCGTGACAGCAGGACCACCTAATACACAGTCCCTGCTAAACTCAGCTGCAAGTCGAGAAGGTAAGAAACAACGTGCTCTCTTTGAATTTGAACGTTTCAACTTGCTCTAATGTGCAACCTCTAAAGTCAACCACATGGTTCTATTAGAGACTCAAATGGTAAAATTGATACTAATGCAGTGTAATTTTAGCTGTGTATAGCTTCCTGTATTGTTTTATTCTGCAAGGAGAGATAAAACATGGATCCTTCAATTCCTTGTAGTTGTGCCTGA
>JBCJKH010050620.1:26748-51554 GCA_039877255.1 Loriculus beryllinus | reverse complement strand
TGCTTGAAGAAGCAGCTGTATAAGAAGAGGTTTGGGTTGAAAGGAAGCAAATGTGAGGCAGTGTTTCAGATTTTCTATTTTTTTTTTTTTTTTTTTTTTCCTGTTTAGAACTAAATTAGGTTTGAAAGAAAATAAGATATAGTTCTTTCAGATAGGAGTGATCCATGTTCTGAACAACCTATTTTTTTTAAGACTTCTCAATTGACATAAGTTTGCTTCATAATTCTGCATTCACTCTCTTAAAATGTATTTGTGTTTGCAGAAAAGGTGGTTGGCTGGTTTTTTTGGAGCTGGGGGGTAGGAAAGCTGCTCTGAGCTGGCATGCTTTGTATTACCCCGGAGATCAAACTGACTTATCTTTATATTTACTCATATACTAATGATTGCAAGACAGTTGAACACATGCTACTGTGAAGGCAAATCTAGTGAAGTTCAGGACACTTATTTCCATATCTGGCAGAGTTAGTTCTGTATCAATGAGTTTTTCCCCTCCTGCCACGCAGAGTCTTCAGGAAAGTGAGTATTAACACACACCACACACCCCCCCCCCGGCCCACCAATGAACTAGATGAAAGACTTAAATTACCTAATTCTGCCGTCATTATACGCCGGTGTTCCCCCAACAATGGATTTGATGAAGAATGGTTTGTTTCCAGTGTGTTCTTCATAACCTCCTACGATGCTGAAGCCAAGACTTCCAGATGTATTTCTTCGTAATACGATTTCTTTGCAGCTGTACAAATACCTGAAACAAACCAGACTAGTTAAATGTCTTTACTTAAGATTCCGATAAGCCATTAATGATGAATCTGCCTTTTTATACACCCATAGAGTGTCTTCAGGGTACAAAACAGCAACAAAGTTCCACAGTATTAGACACCGATGCTTCCTTCTGTTTTTTGTACTGCTGCTTGCCACAACCACAACCAGTTATCCTGAAAGTAAAATTACTTGTAATCTTGGGGTTAAAATAGCAAATAAGTTGTTTCAGAGGGTAAGAACTTATGCAAGTAATCTAGTTACAATTGAAAGTGATGGAGAAAAGCTGTTCATGAATAAGGGAATAAAGCAGGTGAAAAATACCTGGGTGTTGGTTTGTTTTTCACAATCCTTAGAACTTAATTAGACAGGTTTGAAAGAAAATAGTTCTTAGATGGGAGTGATCCATGTTCTGAACAAACTATGGTGTTTAAGACTTGTCAGTTGATTTAAGCTTGATCCATAATCCTGCATTCACTCTCATAAAAAGTATTTGTGTTTGCAGAGGCAGTGGTTAGCTGGGCTTTTTTGAGCTGGGGGGTGGGAAAGCTGCTCTGTGCTGTTATGCTTCGTACTACCCCAGAGATCAAACTGGCTTAATCTTTATACTTATATAAATATAGCAGATATATATATATATATATATTCTAGACATAGAAACTCAACTGAGACTACATTTAATATTCATAAATTATTATGCCAAAACCTGTATTTCATTTACCTTGTGTTTCATCATTACAATCCCATGACTTGTTTTATCTTCCAGATAAAAGAGTCTGTGTGGGATTAGCCATGTCAAAAGTGGGCAGGCATTTATTATTGTGGCACATGTTGAAGCTAAGTAATTTCAAGGCCAGTGAAATGGGCCAGAATTACAAAAATCAGAGATGACACAGCATGGAAGATGAGAGAAGCCTATCCATGCCAGTCAGAGCTCTGGAGTCCTGAGGTTGCTTGTCCTCACTATAATGATTAACACAAGATTATTATGGTAAGAGAGCTGAAATCTCCTTCTCCTTCCATTTGTCTTTTGAATGTATGTTATGATACTGTAAGTTCTGCTGAGTGAAAGTTAGCTGAAACAAGAGATAGAGGGAAGCAAGAGTAACAAGGTTAGTAGAGTTATATACTTTACCTGTTGCACTTAATTTCAATACCTGCTTTGTTTCCTTTTTCTTAACCAAGCAGGAAAAGAAGAATTAATTTCATTAGTTACAAAGCAACAGAAATTTTTGTCCATAGCAGTTAACCTACTCATTGTTAGTGATACCCAGGAATGATTGAAGAGCCTGAAAATCCTTTTGCTATTCTAAATCTGAAGTTATAGCCTAGTCTATGGCAAGCAACTGTTACAAGCTCTATTCAGAGACTCAAGATTTCTAAGAAACAGCTGACACTTCTTCTGTAAATATCTTCAAGACCAGTATGTCTAGCTTTTTATAAATTTTATTTGTCAAATAATGCTTCTGCAGTATTTCACAGTAGGGTCTTATAGTAATACTAGATTAGTCCCTTAGGACCTACAAATACTCACCTGCTGCCAGGGTGGTAGGTGTATAATATTTGCACAAGAATTCACTGGCTGCTAATGTAAGAAACAGGTGACGTTTGCTTCTTCCCTCAGCAGCAAGGCATTATTACTTTACCATCTGTGGACTTCTTTAATCTGCAAAATCACTTAAACCCTCTATGTTTGATGGTACTTATCAAGGTCATGACCAAGTAATGCCAGGATTCAGCTATTAGTGCTCTTACCTAGTGTTGATTTTGGGGAGCAGGGGCCTGATGCTACACTCAATGCCTTCAGGAGGGCAGTCAGCTAAAGCCTAACACTACAGGAAAGAAACAGCTGAGCAGGTAAAGACAGGAGGAGAAAACACAGTGAAGACAAACAAGGCTTACATGTGTTCTGTACATGCAGTCTGTAAGGTTACTGGTTACATGGTCTTTGTCAGTCGAGAAAGCATAAATTGTTATTAAAGTGTGTGCTGAATCTAATTAAAATAGACACAGCATACCAGCATCAGGACTGTTCTCTCTGCCAAAGTAGAGGAAACACATGGAAAGCTAGGAGCGGCAGAGAGCTGCTGCTGTCCTGACTAACACCTTGTGCTGCCTTTTGCCTTACTGAAGGGATAGGCTGTAACCGGCTGTGACAGCAAAGCAATGAAGTAGGCAAGAGGAGAGGTGCTGGGTATGGGAAAATGGGATGAAAGGGTTTTTCCCCAAGTGTTTTTGTGTTTCTTATTTTTGATTCCCAATACCCATGTTGGAAATTAAATGTTTGAGTTCAAATTGATTGATTAAATGTTTGAGTTCAAATTCTTCAACAAGGACTGTTTTGCCCACACCAAAATGTAAATGGTGAGTATTTCACTGTCTTTACTTTGACTAGTCATTTTCTCACTCTTCTTCTTCCTATATCCTCTTGTCTTGCTGGGGGTGTTGGGTTGTGTGAGTGCTTGGTGCAACCTGGGTCCAACTTCTCACACAGGCCATAGCCTGAGGAATGAATAGGTGGTGTGGAAACAAAAGCCCCAGTCTGTGTGTTTTGATCCAGTTAAACTGCTGTAACTCACTAAACTGCAACTGGTCCAAGGAGAGCCGTCTTCTGCCTTGGAAGAGAGCAGCTCACAGTGTTCTGCCTCTATCTGTAAATACTCCAAAAGCTGAGGACAAGGAGTAATTTGTGTGTGAACTTGCCTCAGATTCAAGATTTGAGGATAAACAGTGTCTAGACGCAGGGTCCTATCGTAAGAAATAATATAACTAAGCATCAGTTACTCATGCAGAAGGAATTTAAAAATGCCTGTTTTCAAGTAGTTAAATGTACAATTCCTGCTGCTTTTTTGCCAAGAAAGAGCCTTATGCTCTGGGAATGAAAACCAGCCTGACTTCAAGAGGGCTTCAGCAATGACCCGCTCCCACTTCCCCACCCCATTACAGTAGAGAAGTGGCAGTGGAATTCGGTAATATTTGCGAATTGCTCCCATCAAAGACCTACAGCCTGAAAGGACTTAATTTGGGGGAGTTTCTGTCCTAATTCTGTGTTTTATGCCCAGTTCTGCCCCTGGTTTGCAGAATGACTTTGGCCACCTCCTGTCTTTCTCATCTCATTCTGCAGATGAAGAAAAGCACCCGTGTGAAGTACCAGCGTTTGTAAATGTTATGACAGGATGATCTATAAGTTATTTTTAAGTGCTAGCTGGGAGAAGGAAACGTGAGGAGAGCAAAGAAAGGAGAGCAGGAAAACAAGCAAGAGTAGAAGAAACATCATGGGGCTGGGGAAACACTTTTCACCAGCTGCTCCACATTATTGCCTTTGTGCATGCTTCACAGCAACATTTCCCTCCTACAATAAAGGCGACCTGTCTTCCTCAACAGCAAGCAATTAAATTAGCTACCCTGAAAGCCTTTGGGCGGGAATGCTTAAGGTCCTGCATCACTGTTTCCTCCCAACACCCAGGCCGCAGCCCCTCCGCTCGCATGCAGGCCAAGTTTTGACAGATGTCAGATGCATGTGAGTCTATTTTATAACCACTACACATTGGATTGTGCTACAGAAAGGACAGAAGAGCTGTTTATGCATTATCAAGCCATAGAAAAGTGACCAAAGCCAATTTTAAGATCTCACGAAGAAAGGGACAGCATTCAAATGAGATCTACAAATGTTAAATTATGCCAGATGGCTTTTCCAGGGTTTTGAGCTTTGATGTAAGGAGCCAGATAACCTGTTGGATTCTGCTGCTACCGACTTGAGCCAGAAAAATGGTATAATTCCCTGACTCTCAATGTTTGTGTCTCTTGGCTCTGCCCATCTCTGTAACAGGTATGCAGTGCCTGGGGAAGGGGCAAGTTCTGTGCTAGCATGGAGAATGAGGCATTTACAGTACAGCAGCCTCAAAAGTGAAGAAGGCATTTTTAACCATGTAACTATTATTAATGTTAGCCTGTTTTCTACTTCATTAGTCATAGAGGTCTATACACATCCTCTAGCGTTTAGCTCAACTCAGCACATTTTATGGAACCGTCCTTCACAGGATTTTCACCAAAACTCTGTGTGTTTGGAACACAAAAGGGAAGACTCTCTTCTTCCCTCAGTTCACAGTCAAGATGGACCTGTCAGACATCTATTTGGACAGAGAATAATTTTCTCTAACAGCCTGGAAAACGTTGTGAGACTGCTGGCAATACCTTGAAATCTAGTGGGATGTGATCCCTGCCAAAAGCAAACTGAAAGCCAGATAAGGAAAGGTTAAACGCTCGACCTGGAGCAAAATGAGTTAATGTGGTACACTGTCCTAGTGAGAGAACTTGTTGAAGGAATTCCAGATGTGTGGGCCCTGGAGAATCAGTACAAGAGTGGACTCATGCTGGGGAAGACTGAAGGCTCTGATAATACCTAATGAGCAAATCCAAACCTGATCCTCGTGCACCTCAACCAACCAGCTACTAATAAAGATGCAGTACCCCTGTATTACTGTCATCACGTCTCATCTTTGCTGGTCCCTGCCTTAGTCCGATGTTCAGAGCAGTGTACCAGCTCAGCATACCAATCCCCCACTACTTTTCTTTGGCAGAGAAGGGTTGCGCTGTGCTCTGTGCACAGCATTGCAGCTGGGGATAGAGTTACAATGAACTCCTGTCTTCAGTCTTGCTGACACTGGGACTGATTTTCCTTCAGACTGAAGGGGTGGGAATGCCTTCACACAAGCAGCCTTTGGAGGAAGGGGGACAGAGTGAGCTTAGAGACCGCTTTTGAAATGGGAAAAACACCTTTTCTTCCCAAACTGCAAAGTGGAACTGCCTGATGTGAACCCTGGGTGCAAGCCTGCAGTACTGAGGAGCTCTGTCCTTTGTTTCCGTCCCCTTGCTGAGGACATGGGGACTCGAGGCAGCTGTGGGTAGCCAATGATGGCCATGAGGCTCAAATTTTCTATACAGCCCAACAAAGGTGGGTTTAGGGCAGGCAGGGTGCAATTGTTTCAGTCCATCTAGTAATAGATGGTGATTGAAGGCAATTCAGCATCACAGACTGCAGCATCTGTAAGACCTCTAGTCTGCTTGCTGTCTCTCTGCTGGAAGCACTACCCATGCCCCAGTGCCTTCTCGGTGCTGCTGATCAAGCTTAGGGGTCCAGAAGTGAGCAGGAATGAGGACCTCCCTGGGCCTGCCTGTCTGCAGCAAAACTGGGTGAGAAAGGTTTACCACTGACTGGGGTAGCAAGTTAGAAGCCATCTATTTACTGCTTTTCTCTCAGAGGAATAAGGATGTAGTCCTCTCCACTGCGGAAGAACCTTTCATCTGGGGGGGACAACACAGCCTGCTTTCTGCCTGGCAATGCTCCAGCACATGTGACGCAGTCATTAGCCTCAGACCAAGCACCAAAACACATCTGGCTCTCACAGCAGACTTTGCTGCAAGGTGAATGAGGTCAAGAGCCAGGAGGGAAAGCATGTAACCTGGCATGCAAGACAGGGAAATGAAGAGGAGTCCTGAAAATGTGCCTAGAGCAAAAGCCCACCTGCCCTGCAGACCATCTCTTCATGCCATCCCATAAAAGAAAGCCAGACTCTCTGAACTGCTGCCAGGGTTAGAAGTATGGGCAAAAGTAACTTGTAAGCTAACTTCTTTATGCCTTAAACACCAGTTCCGACTGTGTGACGCTAGCTTCGCATGTGCACAGATCCACAACATGACCTCATTGAATACTTTACAGAATGCCACTGAAGCTGCAGGTATACACCCTGCACACCAAGTGCCCTTGAGAGACCCTAATGACGTGCAACGTGGCTTTATTATCCTCACTGAAATGACAACACAGCTGCTTCCTGTGTATGACAAACATACTTCTTTCAGTTGGGGGTGGGGTTAAAAGAGGTGATTCAGAGCCCTGGCCAACTGCATGCACTCCGCAACATCTGGGTGAAGTCAAACGGTTCAGCTGGATTTGGCTAAGGAGAAGGGCTACGCAGCTTGGGAGCTGAAGGAAGGGTAGCTCTGCCTTCTGCAGGGTGGTCGAGCCTAAACCCTAGTTCAGCAAGCTCCTGTATCCCTGCGAGCTTTTCCTTTCACTCCCTAAGTGCCAGACATGTTTTAAAGACTGGAACAATTTGGGATCCTTTCCTCCCTTGCAAGGCGATCTGCATGTCTATTTTGCTGTACACACATACCCATTTACAAAGGGGAGATATTTAGAGTCAAGCCTGTGACAGAGCCTGGATTTAATTAAGATGTCAGTGCAAAGAATCAAGCCAAAAGAGAGCTGCCAGACAACACAGATCTTGCCTCCCACTCCCCTTCAGCACGAGGATGCAATCTGTGGACTTACCGTGGCAGCCCCAGCCACATCACCCAGGAAGGTGACCACTCGCTGCTCTCAGAGCTCGCCTGCATGGCCTCAGGGGCTGGCGGCTGGCCCCGCTCCTCCTGGGCTTCACACGCTCTCATCTCTAGGGCTTTGAGCACCACCGACGAGTTGGTGTTCTTCAGCAGGGAGACGGCCTCGCTCCGGCTGACCCCCGTCAGCTCAATCCCATTCACGTTCAGAAGGATGTCACCTGAGACAAAGGAAAGATGATGAACAATACCAGTGTTTCCTGACCCCCCATGAACAAGCGAGTCAAAGCCATGGCCAAGAAGTTGCTGCCTGATGAGGCTGTTTGTTAATTCTATCAGTTAATGTGGATGTAAAGCATATGCTAGTGAACATGCCACAGGCATGAGGGAAGACACTAGATCCCCAAGCACAGGACCATTGCTGGGCTGGATGGAGGCTTTTGTCCTACCTTCTTGTCACGTCATGTCCTGCACGCAGAGCCAAACAGCACAACTGGGGTCCTACTGTACCAACAAGCTTTGGTACTGGCACCTGATGCTAATCTGGGTCTCCAAAGCCCACTTCCAGTTAACAACTTTTGTACTTAGCCCAACTTTGAAGCCTGAAAACTCAAAGGTGGCTTTCTCCCAGTGCTCCCCGAGCTGAAGACTGATGTTCCAGCTGGCTCTTTGTAAGGTTAGCTTTGTGGAATAACGTATCATTATTTAAATGTTAACGCCTGTTTGAATGTCCACAAGCCAAAACATATTTCTGAATGCCTTTTTATAATGTAGGCATGGCAGCTTCAGAGAAAATGCAAAGATGACCTCAATTACTACAGGGAGAATAATAAAGACATCATTAATGTCATGCAAGAGGCCGCAGTAACAAGCGCTCTGCTACCCTTTGTGGCACACTCCAATGCCAGGACTTCCCTGGAAGCCCTCTGCACTCCAGGCAGGGACTGTGTTTCCTGGTAGTACAACATAACCATTAACCTCTTCTTGTGACCTGCCCCAAAGGGATGGCCAACAACCCAGAGGCTGCTCAAAACTGTGGAGGCTTATGGCGCTGTTATAACATCACATATTCATTTGTTTCTAATTCTATCCAATTGACTAGGCTGAATTTTCCATGTTGCCTCATGATGAATAATTTTTGGAAAATATATCCCACTGAGAGGCAGTCGTTTCCCAGCAGGAGGGAAGAGGAAACCTGCTGGTTTGCTCCTGTTGTCATGTTCTTACATAGGTTTTGATGAGCAGCTACAGCTCCTGCAAATGGGAGGTTCCCGCATGTGCCAGTGCCGGGTGCTGCAACAGAGGCTTGTGGGGCTTGGCTGGGCTGCAGCTATTCTGCCCCACTTATGGGTGTCTTCATTCCCTGCTCACTCAGGATTTCCTCCCAGCTTCTGGGCAGTGACTAGGGTGAAGCTGAGCATAGAGGATGAAGGGCAATGGAACAGGGAGCTGTGTTGTTGATGGATGCAGGGTACCAACGTACTTGGCTTTTGGACATGTAACATCCTGAAAATGGAGTTTCACCATTCCTCTACAGCCTGCCCCTTCCCAAAAGCCACACTGATAAAATATGCTTCTCATCTTACTCTAAAGGCTTATTCATGCAGAGGAGGAAAAGCTATTAATTTCATCACTCTGTTACATCAAGAGCCAAGTGGAGTTATGAAGCCAATATTCCCAGATATGATATTTAGCCACAAGGCACTAGCATTGCTTCATATATGATGGGAATTCCTCTGTTCTAAATTTCTTTCAAAGGCATGAATGTTATGACCAACAAGCAAAAAAATTTACATTTAAAACCCGTGAAGGTTGCACAATGATTTCAGTAGTTTTGAGATGGTGGTGCAAGGTCATTTTCCTGTGGAAAAACTTTTTTTCCCTATCAGAATATGCCTACATCCTACTTCACAGATATGGTTTCTATTGCATATTATACCTTTTCTGCCAGCTGACTTGACATACTCTAAGCTGACGTACCCCAAAATCTATCAGATAGCTGAAGATGTCAGGGTGTGATGCTTTTTCTCTGTTTTTCAAAGGAAGCCTTTGAATTAAAGCAGGCTTTCAAAGTCCCCTCTTTTTACCTGTTTTTATCCTGCTGTCTCTGCTGATAACTCCTCCAGGCTCGACGCTTATCACATAGATAGGCAAATCCCATTCCCGGTTAGATGCTCCGCCTGCTACAGTCATTCCCAGCGATTCTGTGTGATCTTTCCGGACAGCCACCACCTTCTCATGACAGGTGACAGCATGAAGGGCGCTCTGTGGTGGAGAAAACAGCAACCACAAACACAGTGGGCATGGGGACCTCCCTGACAGCTGACATGTATTACACTGAAGTGAGTGCTCCTTGAGGGAATACCAAAGCATTTCCCAGCTGCAGACAGCAGCCCAGGCAAGCAGGCATGACTCTCTCCAGGGCTCAGGCATCTGCAGAGTCAGAGCTACCACCAAGATAACCCTTGCTTTAATAGTTAAAGTCAGGCACTGCTCCCACCAAAATCAGCAGTATTTTAGCATTGAGACTAATAGAAGCAGGTCTTTGAAATGTAAATAAGGAATCTGACTAAAAAAATAGAAAGTGTTCTTCACATCTTTGACTACCAGGTCACAGTTCTTATCTTGCTGCTTGCAGCCTGAACGCTATTTGCATAGCTAATGAGAAATGGTCCACCTGGGGTAAAGGAATAAAACTCTCGCATACAGATCATAAGATAAACACTTCATTTGCTCTCCCAGATTCTGTGTTTCTGTATAAATTACTGGTGGGAATACACTCAAAGAATGTGTGTTTCTGTTCAGGAAAAGAGAAGGACATTTATAGAGTGAAGAGCCAGCAACTTCCAGGGTGTTCTTCCTGGCTCTTGTGCTTAAAAGGTCTCTTTGGGACAGTTACCTCAGCTGTCTGAGGACAGACATCCCCTTATTCCTCCCCCTGAACGTACACACTGCTGGTCATGCAATAACTAGTGTATGAGCAAGGGTGAAAGAAACCCGCAGAAAAGAAACTCAAGATGGAGAGGCAACACAAGCTTCCGGAACAGCAATAAACTGAATGTCACATTTACAACATACCCAACTCTTACAGAGGAGTTTGAGAAACACGGAAGCTTCTCCAGAAAATCTGGAATTTAATGTTAATTGCTTTGATTGCCTCAAGTATCAACTTTGATTGCCTGGTATCAACTCCTGAAGATCCCAGCCCTTCTTGTAGGAGCAGTTCCAGGCTCACATGTAGATATAATAACAGGCTGCTAAACATATTTCTAATGAATAGTAAAAAAAAGCCAAACCTTCTCATTCACAAGTGTAACTTCACATTAATAATTAACAAAATTAGTCTATAAAACTCATTTAAAGCCATATTAATCTCTTAGAAATCTGAGATCCCACAAAGATGTTCCACTTTAATTCCTTGGCCAGCAGCAGCAGCAGAAAGTGGAGCAGGTGAGTCCCCAGCTGCCCCCACAGTGATAATGATGAACAAAGGAAGACAGTGGCAAGAAGTTTATATGGAAGTAGGGCAGGCTATATCTTTGGTTTGTGGTTTTTTTAAAGGTGTATTTAGTGGAAATTGCTCTACATCAGGATTTCCGTGATGCTACATTGACATCAAAACCCCAGAACCTTCTAGCAGCTTAGCAAAGGATCTCCAGATGCACTAGCAGAACAACAGTGGCTGCCACAGAGCTCCAAGAACAAGAAGTCAAAGAGCTCAGTGGAAAAGGTCTTCTTTTAGTCACCAAGACAAAATACAGACAGATACAGTTGTTTGGACCTATCACATCTAGTCCATGCAGAACACAGACACTGTGTCAGAACAAATGAACCTGAAAATTTCTGAAGGTTTTACAACATGCCCTTTTAAAAAATATTAATGTTCTAGTCAAGATAATTTTAACCTTTCATCTTTGTCTTTAAGGTGTGCTTTGAACAGCAGTTCTAGCTTTGTGCAAGCTATACTTAATGTTTTATCCATATATGTGCAAAAATGTTATTTTTCCTTAGAAAGGAATGGCTTTTCATAAGGAAAAGGCCATTTCCTGAAGCACGTGGGATAGGGGCAGGGGTAATTTTTATAAGAATGCAATCTGAAGTTTTGCAGCAAAATATGCAATTGGAATTAGACTTGCAGCTCTGAGAGCTCAGAGCAATCCCGTTACTTATGCCGTGTCCACCATATCTCAGACAACAAAACCGCTAGCTGATAAACTGGCTAATGCTCTAGTTCTGAGGAATCATGGAAAGGAAAAACAAATTTCAAAGCAGTACTTGGTAACAAATTGTCCTGTTACATTTCAATGAAGAATCATAAAAGTACTGGTACTTGTATGCTCAACCATGTAGGACCAGTTTTCCTTTGAAGCTCCTCTTCCACATGTCAGTTTTTACGTGGTTGCAGATAGAAAGGAATTGGGGCGACTCAGCTGAGTCTAAGGCAGTGATGAAAGGAAAGTAAAGCCTTCCTCAGTAAACACACGTAGAGCTTTCTTTGAGGTACAGCTGATAATGAGTAAACCAGTTAAAAGACAATGTTTATCAGTGACTGCATTTCAATGCATTCTCCTCTAAACAATTGCCCTTCTCCCTCATTTTGAAGTGACCTCAGAGGTCAGGATTAAAAACCCATAACAGTTCATCTCCTCCTCTTTTCAATTTTTTTCCCTTTTCTGTGTATTTACTAGAAAATAAATATTTACAGCAGATTATCACAACATCAAAGCCATGACACACGTCTTGTAGGCAAAAGACAGAGCTCTGTGTGTATGGAAAATGTACTTCACCTGAAGACTAACCTGCTTAGATGGTCAGAAAACATTGCTTGCTCCAGCAACAGGGTGACAGATTCACTTTCAGTACTAGACAATTTGTTGGAAAGGACTAAGAAAACAGTTCCAATTAAAAACAAGTGCTATTTAATTAATGGCAAAGCTCCCACTGACTTCAAAGAAATCGAATCTGGCCTGTTTATACATGACAGCCTGGCTTAACAACCTCAGCTCCACAAGAAAGTGTTTCTGACATCTTTTCTTTTCTGAATCCAGGCAGCAGCCAGAACAGATTGAGGCTATGCCTGCCCTATCTCTGTACACAGGACAACAGCCCAATGAGAGCCTGTGCAGGACAAGTCTCCCAACACACCATGTGCCTGGCATCACTGCCACCAGGGAAGGACACGGTCACTACAGATCACCCTCCTCTTCCTCCAGCGCCTTGTTGGCTCCATGGCTGATTGCCATTGGCCTGAAAGAGAGCTGCCTCCTTATGGTTTCCAGATGGAGGCAGGCTGTCATGAGGGCAACAGCTTGGCCAAAAGTGGTTCCTGAGCCCTCATGTGAGCAAGACAGCTGCTGAAAGCTAGAGTTTATTCTTGGTGTTGAATACAGCCAAGGCTTGAGAACAGATTTTAGCCCATGCATGCTCTACAGCAAGAACTGCTTCCCTCAAAGAGGCCATTCCCAACCTGCTATTATCACCTCCTACAGTAAGCTCAGGGGGCAAAACACACCTTAGAATTAATCAGAATTCAAGCCAGTTAGCAGTCTCTCTATCAATCACACATAATAAAGCAATACCACTGTCAGCAGCAGATAGCAGACTCATCAAACCACATACATTGGAAACTCCTTCGACAGCAAAGCCCTTCCAACAGACCTTGTTTTGACTCAGAGGAGGAGGATGCTATACGGAACACTGTATTCTAGGCTTGCAAGCACTGCTCCTGCACTAATGTCTATTTGAAAACAGACAGCATTTTAAGTCTGTTAAAGCCTAGAGTTTGAAGCTGTTGAATTGCAAACCATCTCCAGTTAAACCTTCAGCAAAAAACCATGAGAAATGAAACTTGACACACTCATACCCTAGAAAAGGGCAAATAATAATCCAGTAATAGCTGCATCAAACCAAAAGCCCGCGGTGCCTGAAGCCCATCATGTCCACTGTCTTATCTCCTGACCTACTGCCAGAGTATTTTCTTTGATATAAGCCCTCTGCTGCACACACACTAAGCTAAAGGGAGCTAGGAACAGCTCAGAGGTGTTTTTTTTTATGGCTGTGATATTCCCTGGAAAGTACCCAAATGGTGGCATTGGGCAGAGGCTCACAGCTGCACACTCAATCATATGCTTATGTAGCACCCAGCTCCTGTGGCAAACTGGAAATCCTCCTAAAAGCCATGACCTATCCAACAAAAGATGATCCATTAGACTTTAAAGGATTATTGCAAGATCAACATCAATCTCACCACTGACCAAAACCGTGTTGGATTAAATAAGGATTCCCATCTTACACCTCTCTGTATAGGAAGAGAAAATGAGTATTTAGGGCAGTTTATGGGAGACAATGCCACGTGGTATCAATCAAATCAACCCTATAGAGCTAGGAGGTGCTCAGAGCTTCACTAGAAATCATACAGTAGCCACACAAACTAATTGGTGCCCTACACATATCCCCCTAAGGAAATCATTACTTCATTAGCAAGTAATGCCTTGCAGATGCATGCTTGTTGGTCACTGTTTGCTATTGAGTAGTAGCTACTGAGCATTGACTCTGCTCTCTGGTTTAACTCTTACTGACCTAGTCCCACCTAACAAGGACTGTGATTGTGGCTTCATGGAAAAAGAAAACTAAAAATAGAGAAATAAACACTAGTATATCTTTAACATATAAAACTACTGAATAATGTAATTGGGTTTGTTTGGGGTTTTTTTGAAAGAAAAATGGCAAATACTAGGTATCTTTATCATTTGTAGATGCAGAGCTAGGCTTGTCTCCTGACTGACAGCTGTGTGCCCAATCTGACAGCTGGGTCAACCCAAAGGTTTCTTTGAGGACTCATCTGGCTGCCCATGAGGCTGGATGGATTTAAACCAATCCTGCCTATCCTCTTCCTGATGCACCCCTGCCACAGGTGGCCAGGGGAACCAGCTTGCAAGGGTTTGCGTAAGTGGTAACACTCAGTGACTAAATTAGCCAGGCACATGACTCCAGTGAAAAATTCAGCTTCTGCAAGGACATATCTTGTTCTGTCTGTAGTTCAAATTATGACATTGAGTAAACTCAGAAAAGGTATTTTCAAAGCTCTTGCTGCACTGGTTTCTGCTTTAAAACCTTGTATACTTGACCATCACAGTCTGTCTTACTTATGCAAGTCTTTCTGTGGAGGCTGGATTCCAAACATGCTGGCTCTCTGACTTAAGCAAGCCACAGAAACACAGAGTGCTAGCAGCACCCATGGAGACCACAGCCACTGTCTGCTGCTGAGCTGCCAGCCAGGTCAGAGTACAGGTACCTTAAGAAATGGGCAATGACTACTAATTACCTTAATTTTCAAGCAGCTTATGGGAGTCTCTCAGGCCAGTGTATAAAAGATTTTGTCTGAAGACTTTGCTTCAGACAGAGAAACTTCAGATAAGCCTTTTCTTTTCATTGGAGCACATTGCCCTGTGGTGGCTCACACTGCTGGCCAGATCCATGCCCATGGCCAAGATGCTGTGTGCACATCAGCCCTCTTCATTGCCCCTCACCTTCTCCTTCCCTCCCTATTCCAGACAGGGTCAGGGCAGAAGCAGTGTATAAATAATGAGGAACACAGCTTTTATGTTTCTATTGCAAAATAAGACATGCTTCTTCCAGTGACAGAAACCAGACATAACACCCAAGACACCAGAATTATCCCTGTCCTCCCAGTCCCCTGTCCCACAGATGTCAGAGCAACCACACAAGTGCTCATATCCTCACCTTGCTGGGGTTGTTTCTCTCAGTAGGACAGGGCTGCGGGCTGCCACTGCTGTAACTCCAGCCTGTCTCCTGCAGGATGTCAGGGGGCTGCTGCCTGGTCTGCCGCGACACGATGAAGTGAACCTGCTTCTCACTGGCCTGCAGGAAAAGGTACAGCATGAATCCCACCACCCCAGCACAATAAACCCCTGCATGTCAACTCCAGAGGGCTCACAAGACACAGCTCCTGCTTAAGCATAGTTTGGATTTCCCACTGATGTGGTTGCAATGGCATAAAGCATCAGTTCAGGTCAATAAAGACCATAAAAATTTACTGCCAGCTACTTAATAGTTCTATTGAAAATTCGGTGTTAACTCTGAAAAAACCTTCTTATCCATTCCAAATCCGGATTGAAGCAGTGATCCACCACAGTGAGCGCTAATCAACTTACACTCACCTTTTGTACACCACTGCAGAACAGCAATGTGTCTGTCACAGGAGAGAGATGGACAGCCATAGCTCTAAAAAACCTCTCTCATTACATTAACCCTGTAATGAGGGAGGTGTTCAATCCTTGGCTGGTGGAAGTAGGGAATAAAAGATATAACTAGGTACACCTGCACGCAATAAGCCTGATCAGTGTAAGGCAGCTTAAAGAAAGGAATGTGCTGCCATTCTGAGAAGTAAAATCCTACTGTACCAGGGCACAGAGAAAGAGGGAGGACACAAGCAAGTACACAGTGTAGTGGAGTTTAGGATGGGAAATTAGCCCAAACTCTTGCTCTAGAAACAGAAACTGCAAAAACAACCCAGAATAAGCTCAAAATGGTTCTGGGCCTTTTTGCACAATACAGTCATAATACTTATATGCCTGAGAGATGCTACAAACTTCTACTGAGTTATGTTTTTTTGATATTTGTAAGGTTTTCTGTGTGTTCCTGATATTTGTGTTATTAATTCTGTGTACAGGTGAATTTCTAAACAATTAATTTAAAGCAGCATACTGAACTGAAGTGCAGAAATAACCTCAATGCTATAGAAGCATTCTCAGAAGATAAAATATTAATCCTTTAATTTCCCATCCAGGCTAAAGACCCTGATGTCTGGCAGGCAGGAGGGGATCTCCAGAGGGAGTCCTGCCTGGCTGCTCACAGGTTACTACTGATGAGCTGCTCTGTATCTAATGTGGAGCCCCTGTGAGCACTCTTGGAGCTGCAGCAGTGATGCTTGCTGGTACTACAGCCCCCAGGGCATCAGACCTCCAGAGGCAGTTGTTGGTGTGCTGGGGAGAAGCTGCAAGGAAAGCTGGCATTGAACAAGCAGCTGGAAACCATACCTAGATCCAGTTGCGCTATTGAAATTATATCTCCCTCAGACAGTTAACAGAAGCCAGCAAAGCCCCTGGGGTTTGTGTTATAGTTTGGTTTGTTTTTCTGGTCCTGGGTTCAGCAGTGGCAGCTGGGACTTAAAAAGTGTGTTTGAAAAATGTCACTGTAGTTAAAAACCAAAAGCAACCTACCTCTCCTAAACCTCCATCTTCAAGCCTGAAATCTCCATGTTCAGGCTCTGCTATCTCCAAGGAAAGTGAGAAATGTGCACTTCTTTGTTATTTGCCCAGCATCTTGGGGAATCCCAGTTTTTTCACCAGGAACTTGAATATCCACAGATCCATTAAACATCATTTGGTGCATACACACATATTTCAAAATAACTTTCTAGGTATTTTTATCATGTCTGTTTTTATGGAATATTAATTCCTGGACTAGACTCAACTGGTACCCAAAAGCAGAATGCTGTATCTCAGAATAAAGGAAACTGCCCTGGTCCCTAGTGTGTAATATCACTGAGGTGGAACTGGACAATACAAGACTAAACCTCCTATGGGCACATGGCCTCACAAAAATCCAGTTTTCTCTAAAACAAACAACCTCAACTTACGCAACTTCTGTTTAAAACTCATATGCTGCCACATGGTTAGGCTCAAAGTTGGTTATTTAGAGAAAGGTTGTAAATGTGATTAATTCCCTTAGAATGACTAGCAAAAGTTCAACAAGAGTCTCCACTGAAATGACACATTTGTCTCCAGGTCAGTCAGGTTGAGTAATTTCTCAGAAGTCCAGAGTGCTTTAAGAAGTTACCCAAACAACAAGACCAGCTTTAGTATTTATGTACTTCCAGATAAAGCCCATTAACACATCTACTAATCAGAATATTAATGACTGCTTCATTCTGACCCGTGTGTCTGTCACGGCTGCTCTGAACTGTCGTGGGGGAAAGCAGAGGGAGGGAGGAGGGTGAACATCTGGGGACAGTAAAGTCTGGCTCAACCCTTGCAGCTCAGCTTGATGTGCTCACATGAGCGCCCACTGATCTGTTACCTTGTTCCTCTTCTTGTCACTCTCATGGAAAACAGATGTGGAATGTCACGTTATTTAGATTCAAAGTGCCACATCTGACACAAGGCCATGACTAAAGATGATGCGACAAATGGGAAGCAGCAAATTCCCAAGTATTACGACATGTGCACATTCCTAATTAGGACGTACACGTTTTCTTCATTCCAGTTCTTGTGACTGAGCTTATAAACAGTCAGACACCTAATCCACTGATTAACAACTGCTTCACATATGCTAATATATAATTGCTAACGGCTTGGAGAATCAGATTCATCTCAAATTATTCATTATTTAGAAGTCAAAAGTAATCAGATTGTACAGAAATCTGATGTTCTCCCATCCATGCTTGTCCTAACAAGCCACCACCACAACCTTTCAGTGAATCTTAGTTCCATTTTTAAAGAAACCAATAGTGTATGTGAAACTTCCATCACAACTAATTTGAAGACCTTAGTGTGCTGTGAGTGACAGCAGACAGGATACTGTTGAGAAATCAGAGGACACAGTAAAACATCCCTTCGTGTAAGAAGCAAATGCAAACCACTTGTGGCTTCAGCATAATGGCATAACATGGAAACAGGAAAGGCAAATGATAATTGATGAAAAAACATGACAAAAAAAGACACAGGTTCCAGGAATTTTGCATTAGACAAATGTGATTCATGGAGCTCACATCAATGCAATGTAATCTGGGCTGTTTAGAAACCTAAGTCTCTCCTTTGATGGGTATGTTGTTTAAATTCCCAGGAAATGGTGTGCATTTCAAGCATAATTATAAATAACATCCACCCCTTGGAACCCAATAAGAGCTTTAGTTGCTCTTTTAAACACTTGTGTGTGAATGGTCTCGTTAGTCATTTTTTCCATTTTATCTTCAGCTTGCATGTGTTTTTTGCTTATGAAGCATTGTTGCCTTGTTTTGTAGCCATAAAGAACCGTTCCAAGAATACCAACTTTTTAAAAAGGTTTTCATTCCAGACTTATTCCCCTTAGAGAACTTAAACCTCCCTGCCCCGCTGCCTTCTGCTCCCAGTTAGTGAGACACCAAAGTAATCCAGAAAGATGCTGGATCAGAATTTCAACAACTGGCATTACGCAAGGGGACGCCGTTCTCTTTACCTAGGCTATAAACTTCCCAATAAAAGCTGGCTACAGCCAACTGTGAACCTATGCTAAAGGAGGAATCCTTTCCACAAATGCTTGAATTCGAATGCTTCTTTCAGTCTGACTCATGTTACCCTGATTATACCTGTCAAAACGTGGAAGCAGCCAGCCTGGTTTGACATCTTGTTATGGAGGCGTATGAAATTCTCCAATATGTGAACATTCTGCATGCCTCCAAATGCAATGTAAAACTGCACAAGTATAATAACTGCTATAAATATAAGATAAAAGCAACACAAGATTCTTGGCTTTGCTTTTTATGTTGAAGTTTTCTAAAAACGTAGGCTGCAAAGGAAGAAAAATGACAGTGTTTCTGGAGGGGAAATTAGGTAGAAGCTGACTGATTTTGTAGCTGAGAAAGGCCCAGGGCTTTTTTTTTTGACAATTTCATGGTAAAACTGTTTAGTGCATTGCAGAGGCACCCCTTCAGTTCTCCACGCGAGTCTAAATAGACATATATGAAAACTACAGATCCATTTTTTGCAAAACATCTGGATTTCCATATGCTGGATTTCAGTAAGGAATATCTACGAGATATGGGGATACCTTCAGTCATGAAACACACTCATGATAAATCACTGAGCCTGGGAGACTGGGAGGGTGTTTATCCTGAAACATGCTGTCCACAGCCTTAGGCTGCTTTGGTTCGCTCCAGGGTTGCACCAGGAATCACTGTGGCTCCTTCTGAGCTGGAGGAGCAAGGACCCAGGTTGACCCAAAGCTCCCAAGGTGCAGGCTGGCCTGCCTTTTGGCAGATGTAATCACTCCTTGGTAATGCACAGAAGTGCATGGAAGTTTGATCTGTGCATTACAAAACCTGATGGTAACACGCATCACTGCGAGAGTGCACGCCCATATTCACCCTCGTACCTACAAGCGAAACCAAGGAGCTTTTAGAGATTCAAATTCCCATCTGAGCTTTACACATCTCCTTTCCTCCCACAAATACACATACATCAAGTCTGGCCCTTCCTCTGCAATGGATGGGGCAAATCACACTGTTGGGTTCCTGCAGAATTCAGAAACTGGGGTCAAGGTGGTGGTGACAAACCTGTATCAGCTGGGCTGCGCTCTCTGGACTGCCATAGCGATGGTCGTGCCCATTGATGGCCAGCACCCTGTCATTCTCCTGAAGGTGTCCATCACGGGCAGCCACACCACCTTCCAGCAAGTTGAAAATAAATACCCCTGGCTCATCGGCCCTGCGGACCAGCTTGATTCCCAGCTGCTCATCTGGACTGCTTTTGTTTAGCACGACATGGAAACTGTCATCCCTATTGCAGTGAGCATCAAGGGAAAGTCCGCTGTTTCGGCACCGGTACCTCTGCTCTCGGAGCACTGTCAGCCGGAGCACGTGGCAGGGTCGCTTCAGGATTGACAGGGCATAGTTGTGAGGCACATTTTTGATGTCCATGCCATTCACCTGGAAGACAGGAGCGTAAATCAGCAGCAGAAAGACCATCTAATTTGAATTGGCACTGGAGAAGGCAGCTCTATTTACACAGATGTCTTCATACAAAGTGACGTGCTATTTCAAACTGTGTCATGCAGGAGGCCAAGTTTGCGGTGCAGAACACTCTTCCCCCCAAGGAAAGGACACACTGTACAGACACTTTCTGCCTGTTTTTTTCCCCTTTATTCCTGATAGTCTCCAGACATACACATTATTTTTCAGCTTTACTATTGCTCTTTCCCAAGCTCCAATATCCTTTCATATATCTTAGTTTTATTCCACTAGCTTATGATTTTGAATAGCCTTGCCAGCCTTTCCTTTCACTCCCACCACTTTTCCTGCTGTTTCTCTTCCTCATTATCTCCCAGCTGTTCTAGGTACAGTAAAAAGTGTTCCCAGCTAACGAACCTCTAATTAAAATGATTAAAAGATTCTCAAGAAGAAGTTTAAATGCCTTGCATATTTACTAGTAATTATGCTGATTTACCACACCAGAGAATTGGGCTTTTTATGTTTCTTAGTGTTTTCTAATCAGATTTATCTCGTATGGCAGTAAAACTGCATAACTGCCACTTCTTTAATTTGAGTGGGGAAAAGAAAGATATAAAGAAAGAGCTTCCAGTCAATCCTGTCATGCCCATGTGTGCAAGAGTGACCAGGCATTGTGCTTTATCACTGCTAAATGAAAACCATTTGCAAGATTGTCGTTCATTGCTGGCTGGAAAACCCAAATCAGACAAGTTATTTCCATGTAGTTTTACACTGCACAGGTTGAACCACTTAAATATTAACAAACCTCTCCAAAGTGCAACACAAACGTTCCCCAGCATGGACAAAAGCATTCAGCTGTTGTTTGCTTTTGCAGACTGCCCTTGTGGGCATGACGGGGCTGTCCCTGCTGCGGTCTGATGGGGAGACTGCATCCCTAGAGACACAGCTCAACCACCGTTAAGTTACCGGCTTGGGTACTGCAAATGGCATGACTTGCAGCAGCATGGGGCTGGAATTGCTAGGAATCCTTCCTACATCTCTGGGCAGCCAGCCACAGCCAGGGAGAGCTTTGCCAAGCCCCTCCATGCTGCAACCACTGCTTCCCACTGCAGTTTGGATGTGCCCTGCGGGAACAGTTTTGGCTGAGTGATGCCATTAACTGTGCCGCTCTGTGCTGGCACCAGGACTAAAAGCGTCCCCAGAACACATGACTGGGTGACACTCATCCATCCAGCTACCCCTGGAACACTATTCTGAGGTATGTTTAAACAGTGAGAGAGCAAAGTATGCCCACAACATGATCCTGAAAAATCCCTTTGGCCATGGTCTGTCAGACATAAACCAGAATGCATGTCATAACCCTGGTGTCCCCCAAGTGCCCTCAGCTACCACTGTGGTCAGCAAAAGCTAGGAAAGCATGATGGCTTACAGGTGGTGCTCTGAACTTCAAAGGATGGTATCCTCAATAATTACATACATGGAATATGTTGTAGAAGTCAGTAGGGCTGTGAGAACTACTCATTAACCTTACCAGCCAGGCATGCCAAAGCAGGCAGAAAGACGGGCATCCAGAGTCCCACCTGGAAGATGACCCTGAGATATGCATGTTAGACCTTGCAGTCCACCTCACTTCCAGCTCCTGCAGCCTTACTCCAGCTAATGCCACATTGGTTAGCCTTGGTACCAGCACAAGTCTATCCTTGGGGCATGCCCAAGTGTTCACCTGTAATTTGGAAAACCTATGCCGAGCCCTTTGCAGCCTCTGGCCACGGTGTCACCAACATTTGAGCTAGCTGATTTAAGCTGCTTGGGGTATATCTGGGTGAGCTGCAGCTGTACCTCTGGTTTGCAATGTGAATACATCTGTGGATTCCAACTACACATGATCAAAACAAGAAAATGAACTAGTATTTTCTGTTAGCAATCTTTTCTTCTAAGGACTGAAGCATTGATATAATTTTGCATCCTTGCAGAGCTTCAAGTCACTGGGGCAGCTGGGAGTTCAGTTCCCATTTAGAAGCTGTTGCTGAAGCAACCACTCATAAGATACAAGATCTTAAACCATCTAGCCTAACTCTTGTTCACTTGCTATACATTTCTACAGAAAGAGGAACAGAAGTAGCATCCAACAGCTAATGCCTGAATGCTGCTCACGTTTGGTCTTAGAGATTTCACCTGCGGCTGCTGGTGGAGCAACACTCTCAAAATAGAGCTGGCAGTGTCTCACACTGCAGCACTCAACACATCATACAGAGGCTGAAATAACCTCGGATCAGGCCCCTGTCACCTATCCTGGTGTAAGTGGGATATAAGGCAATGGAAACCTCACTAACTATGATTTAAGCCCACAGTTCAGTAGAAACAAACTGAGCAAAAAGCCCAGCCTCTGCTTTCAGAGAAAATCTTTTGCACCAGTGGGTCAGAAATGCCAGCAGTGTATTGTGCTATTTTGCGCTTTGGACCTACCATGTTTGGTTAGGTATCAGAGAGACCTAGCAGTGAATGGGAAAAATAAACAAATTTATGAGCCTCAGAATTTGTTGAAATGAATGAAATCATCACAGCATGCAGAGGTGCTGAACATCTTTCTGCATGCATTATTCTATCTACACAAACAAGCCACATTTCAAGTCTCATCTCAGGATTGACTTACACCATCTTATTCTTGTACCTCCACAGTACTGTACCTTTAGTATCATGTCTCCAGGCAGCAATCTTCCATCTCTGGCAATTACCCCATCTCGATAAATATGCTGTATAATAATGTGAACCAAAGGAGTCTCACTGCCTCCCACAATCCTAATGGCCAGGTTTTCATGGGGATCGGTACGGCTGATCTTAATGCAGGTAATTTCTCCATCTGGAATCAGGTGATACAACCTGGGAAAACCTGGAAATGCACATTGCAAGGTATTTATTTGACATCACAGCCTTGGTTTGTTAAAACATGCACTGCACAACTTCAAGCACCTGCCCTTTATCCAGACTAGGTTGTATGCCTGGATGTGACTTATACTAAGTAGGGAGGAAAGGACACATACACTTGCTGAGTGGGTTTGAAGGGATCTTATTTTAGTTAGCACAATCAAACTTCCTTCTCCCCTCCCCAAAACACAGCCCTAAATCTTTGATGTAATCCAAACAAATAAAATATACTTAAAAAGAGTTGTGTGTGCTAATATTTTAGAGGGAACAAAATACATTTTCAGTCACCAGAGACCATTTTTGGTGCTGAGGACTGGGTGATTGGCTCGTGACATCAAAGGAAGCATTTTCATTACCTTCAGCTAATAGAAAAGTTAAACTTTCTCAGGCAAACCAAACCACACAGCAATTTCCCCCTAAGTGAGAGAAAGCTCTTGAATTTTTAGTGCGGGTCCAATCCAGCACTCATATGAAAAACCTGCAAGTCAAAAATATGAAGTGCTAATATTTTTTCAGTACCTATTTTAGAAATGAACGCACAGTGACCGTTACTGAATAGTAGTGAAGTGTTACATGAAAATTAACAGAGCAGTATCCAAGAGAGAAGAAACACTTTCTACTACAGAATTAGTGGACAATAAACTGGCAAGACACCAAAACCTCTGGGAAGAGAGCAAACAGAAAGAAAGAACAGGAGAAAAATATTAAGAAACACCGTATTGCATCCCTTACCACTTCTTTGATCACATGTTCCTCGGGGCAGGGAGCTGTCTTCCTCCACGTCTGTAAAAAGCACCTACCGGTAGCACAGACTTCGACTTTGTGGTTTTGCACAGAGTTGACAGGCAATAAAAGTCTATCTAGTCAACTTCATCAATCTCTTATCTAAGTATTCATTCAGTTTGTACTCTTGTAGTAGCAGTTTCTATGCTAATATGAGTTTACTTCAGTTTTGCACACAACCTCAATGTCTCAGGAATGGAAGGTCTTTTATTTTCCCTGTACTCCCCTATTATCTGAACACTATTTGCCCAGCTTGTAACTTGTGCAGTTCTCTCTATCCTGAAGGGTGGATTCACTCCATCTAAATCTAGGCCTTTAAGCTAAATGCATAAGTTAAAGATCTACTTTTTCTCTCTTCTGTTATAGCACATGGGCACCCAAAGGGAATGATACCCACTTCACCTCTGAGTCATCCCTGGACGTGCTGAACTCTCGCCACTGCTATGTTAGAAGAAAGAGGCAATTAACTCTGGCATCTCAGTGGGGTGCTTAAAGTCAGATGATTCGAGTACTGCTCAAAAATCACCAGAGGTCTGATCTCTACAGCAGAATAAGTGTGTACATTTTACACTCTCAATGTGGCTACAAGGATATTTATATGTAAAATTGCAAATGATAATTTCATCCCCAGACCTAATCTGCACAGAAATGACATAAGTAAATATCTCTGTATATTTTGAGTACTACCAAAGCAGTCCTATAATGGAAATAATTCAATTTCCCATTGCATGATTCACCTCATTTTATAACAAACTGTCATTTTTGACTCAGGCACTCATTCTCCCATACCTCATTCTGAAAACCTTTCTGAAGTATGACCCAGTCATATTTCTTGACCATGGAGAACTGTGGACTGAACAAGCTATTGACACTCTCGTATTATTTTAGTCTGTGATTATCCCAGGGCAAAATCAGAGCAATGTGTCAGTGAATAAGATCTTCATAGAAGTTTCTTTGCATGTTGAGCAATGCCTTAACTCTTGCAGTGGCACTTGGCTGACTTTCAAAATGACTTTAGGCAGATTCATTTAGAAGATTTTTTAATCCTCAATTTCTTTCCGAAGTGTGCAGCCTACAACAGAACAAATCTTCCCAAGATATTTTTCTTGCCAGTCTGCAAGTCACTAAGGTTTCTTTTCATAGCAGATGTACTGCTTCGCCTCTTGTCTTCATTTGATTTTTTTACCAAATATAGTATCATAGAATCATAGAATAGTTAGGGTTGGAAAGGACCTTAAGATCATCCAGTTCCAACCCCCTGCCGTGGGCAGGG
>JBCJKH010050620.1:0-26183 GCA_039877255.1 Loriculus beryllinus | reverse complement strand
GTGAATGGTTGCATACAGTGAATGGTTGCATACAACAGCCAAATTTAAGGGACTCCAACTGGTTTGAAGGCCTGTACCATTCACACATAGACAGCCTGTTGGGAGGCTGGAGCATCAGTTTGCACAGACCCATTTCCCTTATACTTTTAGTTAGAATTCTCCATTCTCTTTGATCAGGTTTTCCAGAGCAGGAAAACCCAGGAGTATTGCATACCTTTCTTTACCATTTTATATTTCCAGTCCTTAAATATCGAAGAGCTGCTGAATCTAGAAAGAAGTAAACTTTCTGTCTTGGTTTTGGTGATTCTTGCAGGTATTTCCATAGTGTGTTGTGATTTTGTCACCGGGGGTTGTATGGAGCATTCTGAATCTGTCAATATAATAAAATGTCATCTGCATTCAGAAAGATTGTGTGTGCTTTTCCCTCAAGCAATATTTTATTTATATTAGTGTGCAATTTTATTGCTATTTTCACGCATCCTGTTACAGTAACAAGTAACATTGGAGAGACCAGCTTTACACAGTAAACTCTGCATGTCTGGTATGATGTAGGCCACTGACTGCTCATTAATATACTGTCCATAAGATTGTAATACAAAATGTTAAGTATGCTTAATATTTTATCCCCACAGTTTATAGTACTTATTAATAGTGTTCCTTCAGTTCTCAGATTTCAGCTGACTTCTCTGCGCACCATGCTTTTTCTGACACTGCTGCCATCAGGGTAACTTCTGCCTTCATTCCCAGTATCCAGTGTGAGAACGCACTATGTAATGTTTGCTATGACTCTTGAGTCCAGATTAATCAAAGGTCACTATAAACAAAACCTGGCATCTCATATTGCAAGTCCTCATTTAGATCAGAAGGTCTGACTGATGTGAGGTGCTAGACACAAATAAAGCCATCTGCAGGGACATACTCATGCTTCCCAGCACCTGGTCGCCAGAATTTAAATGGATCTTGTGTAACCTATTCTTGGAAAAATCTTGTGTTTGTGACATTGTTCTGCAAGTCTTCCTTCCCCATTGATTTTCATTTAGCATTTTATTCTCCCAGTGGTTTGCCATCATTTTGATTTAGTGCCTTCCATTAATTCTGCAGGGATGCTGGTCCGATGCAAGGGGGCAATGCCAGCTCTAATGTCTCTTCTGGCTTCTGGACATTCATCTCACCAAAGGAGTCCCAGAATAACTAAAATGTTGAATGTGTCTCAAAAAAGTTGTGACTATCTTATCTACAGCAGGCAAAGTTTATCAGTCTGCAGTGGAGGAAATGCTACAGAGCAAATCTTTCTTTTCTGGAAATTGCCTGGCTCATCATCGTAGAGCAGAGTGCTTTGAACCAGGCCTGTAAGATTTCCAACAGCTGTTTTGGGAAATTGGAACTGCGACTGGATTAAATCTGAGGAAAACAGGAACAGCATGGGATCCTGCAGGGTGCAGCTTTCCTGAGGTGCAATTTGGTTGGGCTCTGCTGTCTTGTGCTGGGGCTTGATAAGCCACTTTCTTTCCTGCATGCAGAGAACCTTAAGGCCATGAAATGGTTGATACCTAGAGCCATCTGTGTGTCACTTACTTTCTTTTCCTTTATGTATCTTTCCTAAACATTGAAGCATTTATCTATTATACATATATACATACAAACATATAAAAATACAACAAGGCTCAGACTGAACAGTAGGAGTGAGATACACCCATATAACAGAAAAGTCTGTCCTGTGGTCCTGCCAGTCCCTGCCAGAACTGCCTTGGCCTTGACTACTGCAAAGCAGTAACAGATGGTAGAACTGCACCCACCATGAGACTAAGAAGAATGAATTTGACTTTGAACAATATCTGACATCCTCAAGCAATCCCGAATTCAATTTGTTTTACAATGGCTTGACTGCAGGATGGAACTGATGAACACTTTTGAAAACCAATAGCACAGCTCCCTTTTACTGTAAAACTGTACAGAGATTTTTGCAATTGCATTCTCAAATTCTTTCCTTCTCGAGCGTCAGCTGATTTATAACTTGTATTTGTAGATTGGTTTGGGTAAAGAGTATATATCTCTCTAGTCTTTCTTGGGAGCAAATTTAGGCTGTGATTCCAAACTAAGACCACCGTGATACGAACAAGCATAGCAACACTGGAGCAGTCTTTGCTCAGAGATATTCTATAATTTAAGTAGATTGTCAAGGTCATTTACGCTAGTAGATCCAGTCAGAGATATTACATCTTAATTGCATCAGTGCCGGAAGGATGTCTCTGTCACTTTCCGTCATGTCTCAGAATGAAACCATCTCTTTTAAAATTTCTTAACTTCTACTTCAGATGTGGAACACTGTTTCTAGTTTTAAGTATTATTACAGAGATAACTCTCAGGTAGATAGTGCAAGATTAGGTGCTGCACCACAGGCAAATACTTTGCATGGGTTATTCACAAAAATTACCAAATTATTAAATTCCAAATTATTACCAAATTATTAAATTCCTCCTTCACCAAAACACTTTCTCATCAGTGTTTGCACTTTCCATTCTCTTCTAAGACTTTCTTCATTTTGGACATTGACCAGTTTTCTGCTGAAAATGTCACCAAAACTTTTAAACAGAGGAACAAATACAGCCTGATTCATTTAAATTCAAAATGGGTGCATATGGCATTGTTTAAACAATCAAGACATAGGGTCTAAATGGAAATCATGAAGTACTCTTCACAGTGCAGGATTGCTACCAACTCCAGGTATAAGATAGCATTAGACTATAACAACTTCTCCGCTGTAATGATAACAGAAGCACATTTGCCATTACACATCATATTTTTCAGCTTCCCTGAGGAGCAAAGGAGCTTTCCAGAACCAGTACTGTATTTGAACCTCAAGTTAAGCAGAATGAGGAGTATTTGAATAATTTTTTAATCCCACATCAGGAATGATTATTTTGTTATGGACCCTCACAGTCACACTGCAGCCAAGAATTGGCCCAACAGATATATCAAATTCAGGTTAAAAGCACTTCAGATTAAAGGCACCTGCATACTCTCCAGTGAGCAAATAGCTAATTTGACATCAGTACTGCTGATGCTGAGAGCCAATACATAGGTATACAGTATGGTTTTGTTCTCAGAGCTCCTTTGACCAAAATATAGGCAAAACAGACTAAACAGTGACATTTGAGCTAAGATGAGGGGATTCGGAAAACTGGGGACAAATGGGCTATCATCCGTTAAGCTTTGCCAGATGAACTGACAGCTCGTATATCAAGAAGAGGTTATCAGCAAGAAAGGGTTATTTCAGTCTGTGCCTGTTGTGAAGCGGGTACAGTCTCAACTTTTTTCTGCTCATGCACTGACTGAGCCTGGGGAAGAAAGGAGCCACAAGAGAGGTGGTGAGGTGCCATCTGATCTGGAGCAATGAGGCATGGCTGAGATGTGCTCCCAGGTGGTCTCAGACATGAACCTGTGAAACCTGGGGCAAGGCTACAGCAGCTTTCACACTGGGTGTGGGGATCTCCAAGGCCAGAAACCATCACCTGCAGGAGCACTGCCATTCTCAGGAGAGCAGAGTGGCAGTGGGAAGACAGACACCTGAGCCTGCCTTTCAACAGTAGGTTGGGCTGGACCTTTAGTGAGCACAGGACAGAGCACTCTGCAGTTACACCTAGAGTCTGACCAGCATCTCAGCTGGACCAAGAGTCCAACGGCAGACTGCTCAGAACAGTTGAGGATTTAACAATATATAAAAAAGAGACAGAACTGAAGAAGGAAACAAGCTTCCAGCTGGCAGGATGATGGTAACTGCTACAGAAAGAAATATATTCATTTCCTTCTCCAACACAAAGAAACATTGAGCCTTTGAGATGCCATTACACAAAGCACCTGTTGCAAAGGACTGAGTAGACATCTTTGTTAAAGTACTTGTATTGCTGTGAGTTACTCGCATTTTTTTAAAGACCAAATTCCAAAACTGTGTAATCAAAATACGTTCTTTGCTAATGTAATTAATACAGTAATTCAGGAATGCAGCTTCTGTGATCTCATACGTAAGAATAACTGCTCATTAAGTAATTACATGCCTACCTGGTTTTTCCACTGCAGTAGAATATATTTGGAAGTGTACAGGCATTCTTGGTGCAGAGGAATAAAACAACAAGCAGAGTCAAGGAGAGAATGAGGATCTTGACACTGTCACTGGGGCCCTGGAGTGACTGTCACTTCAGGGTCCCATTGTACATCCCTTAGAAATGAGACAGCAGAGTTTTTCATTCTACTGTAAATGTAAAGGTCAGTGCCATATTCACTCCTCCTTCTGTTAACATCTGGATTGCATTGAGCATTTACTTACAATGAGTTGGCGTTATAAGTAAGTGAATGAGAAACATATATGTCTGCTCAAAGAGAGCTGTAGACAACTTATTTGCAAATTTTTACTTGAGGAAAAATGATAAAATATTTGGGACAGTAAAGCTATTAATTAGTTATTATAAACAATGGTGTTTCCAGGCCAAGGAGCATATTCACATCATTTTTATGGAAAAAGTTCACAATTTTGAATTATCAGGTTTTATTATGGCTACATCAACAAGTGTGTGGAGAGCAAGTACCAAAAACACAACAATGTAGTAAATCTCTCCTGAAGAAAGAAGCAAACAAAGCAGAAGAAATATTGAACATTGTTCTCTGATGCACCACTTCAAGAATAATGATGCCTAAACGCAGCATTTGGCAGCCTTCTGCCTTTCCTTATTTTGCATAGGTTTCAATGACAGTTTGAAATACAGAGCAAAAGGAAGCTGGATATTTTGTTTTCTTAAAGCCCTTACTCTTTGCATTTGATCTGGGAAGAGACGTGAGTTGCCGTGCACTTCACGCAGTGGAATTATAAGCTCAGTGAAGACCTTGATTAAGACAATGATTCTCACTCTATCATCACTTCCTCTTGATGAATGAATGCTAATGTTTGCTTCATAATTACGGTCCAAAGCAATTAGTAACGTTTGCTCACTGCTTTGAGAATGCCAAATGGTGTGTTACTGCTTGCCAGACCCCTCATCCTGACATATGTCAAACAAACCTGTCTCTCCCCCCTGTTTAAGAACAGACCATTCTTACCTCATCACCTGCCTGGCTGAGGTAATACAAGTCTGTTACCCAGAATCCCACAGAAGTGCTGGAATAATTATAGTCCTTTGCACTTTCATACCATCTGCCCACTGGGAATTTTCAGTTAACCAAAAACTCATGAATTTCCTATAATGTATGATTGTTGTGATCCATTTACTTTAGGAGGACAAACAGATGCTGATGAATCGTCTTGAACAAAATGACAGAGAAAATCAATGACAGCTCCAGTAATAGATCCCAGATGCCCAGATCCCACATCCCCCATGATAGATACTGGGGTGACTGCAGCACACAGGTTGTTTCCAGAACAGACCTACGTGAGGTCTCACACACCCCAGTAGCATTCTTGCCTGCCAGTCAGTAACAGTTTTTTAAACAACAATATAAGGAAAGATTGACTTTTCTTTTTTATTTAACCATGCGCAGCCCACCGCATGAAAGGCATGTCAGGCACAGACATTCAGTTCCCACGTGGCTAGGGTCCCCTACCTACCTATTTTAAGTGATAACACAAGGAGAACAAAGCATTACCTCCCTCTCCAGTGGCAGAGTTTCCAGCAGCCTCCCTTTCCTGATCAGCCTGGTTGGAAACAGCGCTTCCACTTTTGGTCCTCCGAAGAACACTGAATGCCTTATTTATTTTTTTAAAAGATCTGCTTCTGATAGTGGAGCGTTCAAAGTGTCGAGCTGCAACGGCAGGAAAATCAGATCAACACAGCTCAGCAGTTCTGGGCTAGAACCACTTCATTCCTGCAGCCACCACCATACAACTGGGCATGTGTTCAACAGCAAGGCTGTCGGCACATCACCTTTGCACCTTGACTCCAGCTGATACTCCAAGGTTGCACCCAATTGAATCTGGGTACACTTATCCTTCCTCTGTCCCACACCCTGGCACTGTCACCTTCCCTGTCAGTTTTTTACCAGCCACACACAAAAATCTCCTGTGAGTGTGATAGCCTGAGAAAGAATAATCCTCAGTTGAGGAAGAATCAGCAACAAACTCGTGAAAAATGCATGTAGATGGGAGAAGCTCTTTCCAAACTCTATAAGCTCAGAAAGGAAAAAAGGAAAACAAAACCAAAAAGCTGGAAGTTGTTAAAACTCTTCTTGGAAAAAAAAAAACCCAAACCAAACCACCCAAAACCCACACTGTTGCCTCAACCCTCTCCAATGCTTTCAGGAGGAGCCAACGATATTGCCAGCAATAGCCAAAAACTTAATGTCAGAGGTTCAGGAATTACCAGGTGGGATAGACCAACTATGTCACATTTTAACCTGTGTCAGGCAATACAAAAAAAGGTCATAATGCTTTCAAAGAATGTTACTCTTTTTTCCATCCTACTGAGGATATCTTCGTGGCTGTTCTGCCTCTTCAAGCTCTACTCGCTAGCCAAACATTGTAATATAATAATAAAACATTCCCTCAAACCAGACTGCAGCCTCTAAACTCAAGAAAACTAGTGGGATTTAATTTCATTCTGGTGTTCTCTTCTCGCCCCCTCCCTTTCCTTGTCTCACTAACTCCATGCACACAAGACGATGGTGCTGCTCATTTTCTAGTCTTTCTTCAGCCCTTCATCCATTGTTCCAGATCCAACTGGTGCAACGCAAAATTCATCTTGGGCTATTCATTTGGACTATTCATTTTGGCTGTTCATTTTGACTTCAGAGGCCTCAAATACAAGCTCTGAACTCACTGCTAATGCTTCTAAATCTGCCTTTGGCCAGGCCATGTTTTTCGAACATGATACTCATCAGAGCTGGGTGCAGTGTCATAGAGTGAAGAAGGATCAAGGCAAAGTTTCTGCTGCAATATGTCCTTGACTGTGGTTGTTTCAGCAGGACCAGCTCCTCCAAGCTGCACCTTCCTGAAAAACTAGCAAATATCCCCTAAGCTCTCTAGGCATTTCCTAAGGTTTGTTTTCCTGAAAATTCTTGGCAACTGCCAAGCACAGTTCACTGCAGGCTTTGGGGTAGGTGCCCATGACACAGTCTATGTGGGTTATCTGGGCCACCATATTTTGGTGAAGCCATTACACAGCTACACTGTCTCCCCAGTGTGTCACATATGGCATTTACTCTTCCAACTGATACGTCTTGCCTAAATAATCTTTCTTAAGCCTTGTGGTTTTCATGTGTGCAGCTAGTCAATCTTCAGCTTGCTGCTGCCCTTGGCCAGGCGAATTTGGTTTTCACCTCAAAACTATTGAGCCACTGTTTGTGTAATTTGATAATCCATGTAAAATTAAAACTTTCACACTCCCTTTTTGTTTTAAAGTCTCCAACAACATATGTTTTACAGAAGACAAATGCTGAAAGAAGCCACTAGGCTCTGAAACCATCACTTTTACTTCTTACTTCTGTTTCGGTTGCTACGATGCAGGTCTCCGGGGCTGCTGCCTGACTGGCTGTCCTCTGAGGTGGGGCTGAAGGCTGGGTTCACCAGCCCTGGCTCATCTGTCATTAAGGCAATGGCTGCAGCTGCTGAGAGCTCGGGGCCCAGAGCAGCTACTGCCAAGCTGGAGCCATGGTCTGGAGAGCAGTCTTGGGAACGCCTCTTCCGTTCCTTGGTAAGGCCATAGTGGGATGCTCCTTTACATCTAAGGAGAAGGGAAGGAAAAGAAGACATGATAAGAAGTCATATTTGAATGTTGCATACTTATTGGAATTATATGGTGCCGAGATAATTTGCCACTTGGAGTAAAAACTTTGATGATCACAGGGGCTGATGAAGTACAGATGCTTATTAACAAGAGGGAAAGATGCCAATCTTAGCAGGTCACACAGAATCAAGAAGAAGGAAAACTGTCCTTCAAAGTAGCTAAGCTACCACCTTACATGGAAAGACTAATGATAGTCAAGAGAAAACATAGAGCCACAGCCTTGTGTGTAACCTCATGAATAAATAGTTACTACGAATGCAAGAGGACAAGAATAACAGATGACTAGTTAAGCCAGAGGTTATAGTCTGTAATTTCTCTCTTGTTTCTCATCAATGAAGGAGAGCAGGGTGAGGCCTGACAGCTTCTCCAGGTCTGCTGGTGAAATAAAAGGTTTCTCACTAAGCCCTGTGCCATGAAAAGACTTTCAGTCACCAAGGCAGTCACACTGGGAGCACAGTGCTGTGGCCTTCAATGCAGCAGGCAGGGTCTGCGCGTCAATGCAACACATGAAGGAAGGGCTGCAGGCTCAAGGTGAACAGGTTCTGAATAAAAACCCAAATCCTAAATCCTGACTCAGCCTTTGCAGTGACAACCTTCTGTTTCTGGTGTGTGTTCCCAGAAAAGCTGAAGATACAGAATTGCAAGAGGCAAAATTTGAGCCTACTTTGAAACAGCTTACTTGTAGTCCCAACTACCTGCTCTATATTCATTCTAGACAACAAAGGCAGGATCACACATGGCTTTTATTTCTTAAGATTTGCTAAAGAAAGTCACTTGAATGAAATTAAAGGTCAGTGTGTGCTCTTCATGAGTCAGTATTTAATTAAAGCTATAAAATAACTGAAGACACAGAGTGGCAGAAGGACAGAACACCTCTCTGCGACTTCCTTCCAGCACCACTTCTGCCCAGTGCTTACCCTCTATAACCTCATTCACTGCATTAAAATAAAGAAAAATCTGCCTCTCAATCATAATCTAATAAGCTTGCCCTACTTGCAGTTACTATCATCTCTTCCTTCGTAGCAAAGGCTAGCTGATGACTTAAAGTGCCCTGCAGGACGAACTCACAGAAATAGCTGCAGAAACCCTTAGGGGTAGAAAGCTCTTCATAATATATGGCATGCACAAAAGGCAATGCATAATACATACAGTAGACAACGCTAGTGGGTTAAGTGTCAGAAAAAGATATACACTGAACAGAGGCCTTGGAAGAGAAATGATTTATGGAAGCAATTCCTGGGACAGAAAGATGAGATGAAAAGGAGTCACAGATCTCTCTGTATCAGCGTCAGAGCAACAGTTTAATATCTCGTATGGTATTGGCTTTTTATGAGAGACAATTGAATCAAAAATAGTTTTTAGCACTAAATTATGATTTACCATCATTTAACTGATACCACTTCTGACAACTTTTCTCTTAAAGATGGGAAAAAATACCCAAGCCCAAACTGTATCGTACTGATGCAGCTGTTTAAAGGTTTTGGATATGCCTTAAAGTTTGGATGGAAATGGCTGTGGCAGAAGCTATTTCTGAAACCTTTCACAAGCAAATTGAGGTGTCTCAAAAGAAAGTACTCTCATGGAAGGGAAGGTTGGTCACCTATTTCAAAAGACCAACAAAAAGCTACTTGGAGAAACTATTCCAAGACAAGAGTGCAATGATAATTGTGTAAAACAGAAAGGAAGAGCTCTCCTGCCTTCACTGCCTCAGGCATTTTCCTATTCCTTCCCAAAAAAAAAGGTGTGACTTCCTCACCCCCTGAGCATCCCACACTGTGGCAGGATGCTCTCCTTTATATTTCACAGGAAGCAGAACCACAAAGGCTTTTCCCTCTTTGCAGCCTACCTAAACTTCTCCAATGCAGCATTTTGGGAACCTGTCCTTGACATCTCCCACTTGTGGTAAGGTCACATTTACTAATCCAGTCTATGGATGTCAACAAAAGAGTTTTTAAAATGGTTTAAAAATTTAATGCAATGAAATGAACACAAAAAAATGGTTTTGAAGTGAATTGTTTGCTGTTCCCAAAAGACAATCTCTGCCTTACAGATATCCTGCAAAGGCTCAGAATATAAGAGATATTCCTACTCCACGTTTTATTTTGTTTGCCTCTCTTTTCACCATGCCAGTAAAGTTTCAGCAGCTGATATCAGAGCACCAGCCTTGTGAATGGGTCCTCAAACACACATCTTTCTTTTTTATTTCTGGTGGGTTGCATGAGGATCAACCTGAAGATCAAAAGTGGCTTGCCCCAAAGATTCCCAGCTGCATGGGTTCATCCATTGCCTGGTGCCCATCTGCATTTCACTACTAAAGCCTTCACTTTCTGTGGAAATTCTCACTCACTGCTGCTGGCTGCACTGCAGACGCCCAGTTAACAACATCAGTCCAACAGCAATGAACAGCAGACAGTTACTTTGAATGCAGAGAGAGCTGACACAGTTTAAGATGTGGCTTATTGGAGAAGACAAGTCATCATGATACAAAGCACAAGGCACATCTTTCTAACTCTGCCAGAAATAGTTAAAAGGGGACCAAGAGCTCTTCAAGTATGAGCACTGAAGTTATGTCTTAAATAACTGTGGCAGGCATAAATGAACACAGCTCAGGCTCTCTTTCTTCAGATTAACATAGTGTCCTTGAAGAAGAAAAAAATGCCTCAAGCCCTCAAACTTGTAATAAAATCTGCAACAGCATCTCTTCACTTTCATTGTTTTCCTTGTGCTGACACTGCTGTGATAACAGAAAACAGAAGAGTTGACTGTGTAAGTGGAATCATATTTATAGTGTCTCAGCTACATTTTTCCATATGGTTGGATTTGGCTCCCAGAAAAGAGAGATCCATGAAACATCTACATGCCAGTACTAATTATCTCTCTCATTGTGATTATTAATCAGCTGCCTGATTTACAGCTGGAAGAGTGGGGTACCTGATTAATGTAGGCCAGTCAGAAAGTGAACCCAACACTGGTTGGTGGCTAAGGTGACCTATAGGTTTATATTTCTTCTCAGTCACACTGAACAGTGAGTACATCTGTGCAGCTGTACAATTCTGAAACAATTTGAAGGCCAAAACCAAAAAAGACAAACAGACATGAGTAACGTGTGTTGTACATTAAAGTTCATGCCATTAAAGCAGCATCACTGAGTGTGTACAGGAAACTCAGAAAATAGTTTCTTCTCTTTGCGTGGCCTCTTTTATGAAGCAGAAACATGCCACACAAAATCCTGGCTATACGAGCTAACCACCGGTCAGTGAGAGGGCAGTGAGAGTTTCTGCTGAAACCTTCCCAGGGCTGCAATTATGGCTGGCACCAACATCATCAGCTGCAGGGCAAACCTTGCTCCATGCCCTCCACTGCAAGCTTTGGGAACAGCACATCTGAAGTGATGAAGCCAGATCTGAAACCCCATGGCTGCCTTAACTTGGTGCTACTATTTGTAAAAACAAGCTCCAGTCAAACTCAAGGCTAATGGATCATTCCCACTTCAAATTCAGATAAAAACAGTTGTTTGAAAACAGAGATGCATTTTCCTTGCAGCATTCCTTACACAGCAAAGGAGGGCCTGAAAGTGAGGTTGACCTCAAGGATTTCCATTACCCAGGCTGACACAGGGGAAAAATGTAAAGGCAAAACACAAAGAAGGACAATTGCATGGATTTTTTTCACTTCATTTCCAGTGATCTAGGAATCACAGGCAGAAACTGGATGTGTATACTTTAAATGCATTTGCTCTTTTAAAAGCTCTCTGCTTTCTATGTCACTTCACAGGCAATTCTTCTTTCTACCTGTCTCACACCTGATTTCCTGGGCAGGAAACAGGGAAAAACGGTGAAGCTAGAGAGTGGTAGTGCTTGTGAGCCAGGGCTGGCACAAGTAAACAAAGCAGAAGTTCTCCCTGCCCAGTTGAAGCAGTGTTTTCCCAACCTTACTTCCAGCATACTTAGACTTTGGTGCCGTTTTGCTTTAATGCACAGACACATTGTCTGAGTGCAATTAAGAATAATGTATACAAAGCACTCAGGATTGCCCAGCAGAAGAAAATACTGCATAATGGGCTGTCATCACTGATCCAAAGCTAAACCGAAATCGGGGTAGACAAGTATGTTTCAGCTATGCCCTCACTGCAAACAGTTTCATCCCTGTGTAAGCTGGGCTTGTCATGAGCTGGGATCAGAAGTGCCAGCAGTGTGTGTCACACCCTGACCCCATCACACAGACTTTCCCAATTGCTCTGGTACTCCTGAACTGATCCAGTGGAAAGGCTGATGGAGAGGGAAACCAACAAGGAGTGTCCTGGATAACCTGATGCTGGTAACCTCACTTGTGAGACCCTGATGAGAGGCTCCTATTGCATCTGGCAAGGGAGGGCTTGACTCACAGAAAGGTGTTGGCAACTCCTGCACCACGTGAGCCATTCACAAAGTGTGTGCATCAGCTCTGACTGTAGCACAAACATAACCCTAATACCAACCACATGGATTTCAGGCCAAATACCTAAACTCTCAAGCTTTCTGAAAGTCACAAGGGAGTGAATCTACTTGGTCAGTTCTCAGGCAGAGATGCCATCAGCTCTTCTGATCTTACTTTTACTAATAATGTACCTGAAACTAAAGCCAAAACTAAAGGAAGAGTGAGTCACCTAAACTCCAATCAAGTTCCATGTTACAGATCTAAGCTAAAATGCAGCAAATGTGCAATCTCTCTTTCAGAACAACCATACCAGTGTTTAAGAGGCCAGAGACATCAATACCTTCAGCAGTGAAGGTGACCAATACCCTGCTGCTCTTTACACCCAATGATGCTGTATCATCCTTGCTCAGAAATCTGGCTTCTGTAAATCCTGGCCCTATGTACAAAATTCCTTGGGTTTGCTATACATGAAAATCAATACTGAAACAGCAGTGCTTTTTCCTTGGTAATTCTGAGTTCTTGTAAGGATTAACTGCAGCATAAATGCTGTGTACAAAATAAGTCTCATAAACAAGAACCTGATTTTTCTTTCTTTTTTTCTCTTTTTTTTTTTTAATGCATTTGCCTTTTCTGCTTTTTATTAAGAACTGTGTCATGTCAAGAGCATTCCTCAAGACTTGGTAACACCAGCTATGGCTAGAATGGTCCCGCTTACATTAAACCTTCCTCAATATTCATAAAGAAACAGATGAAGCATCTAAAAAGCAAAGTTTAAACTCTTGATTACATTTTCCAACCAACATTCGCTGAGTCAGGCTGCAAAAGCCTTGTCTAGACATGCAGCTAGAAACAGGCTGTTCTCTGCACCTGCACTTGAGTTTCATAGTGCAAGCAGTATTTCTAGATGCTCACCACTGCTGTTCCATACCCTGAGATTGATGCACTTGGGTATCCTCTCCATTTGTCAGAGGCTTGACATCTTTTTTTGGGGGGAAAAAAGTGCTCATTTTTCACCTAAGTGGGAAATTGTCCCAGTTATTACTCTTTCACTTCAATAACCCTATAAACAAAAGCCTATTAGAGACAGCTTCCTGACACCTGGAGCAGCAGGGCTGGCAGAGGCTTGATCCCTGCTGCCTTTGGAGTGTTGAGGATGAGCAACTCCATCCTATTCTTCCACAATCACTGCTGTTCTCCATGTCAACATGGACATAGCTACGATAGTTCAGATGAGGCAAGTGGGTTCTCTGGCTAGCTGTCAGAGAGATTTTCACATGTCATTTGCTCTCTATTGTCAACCAGAAGCCTTTGCTGAAGTATGAACACATAGTAGATTTAGTGGTTCTGTATTTCTGCATTACTACTCTGTAAATATTTATAACAGTCCTCAACATTTATTTCTTTAAGGTGAGCTTACTTCGATTAAATACTTTCCCACAAGACAGGAAATATCAAATATCAATTTTTTTCAGTTTAATTGCTGTATATACCTGCTATGGTTTCGTATGTTTTTGTCATGCTTTTTGTTTTAATGAAGCCATCGTAATTTAACAAACTCTGAAACTATCTTACTAGCAAAGCCTAATGTTGTGTTGTATCTTATCTGTAAAGATCTGACTCCAGGGAAGGGCTGTCACTTTCAAAATGCTTTTGCACTATGATGATGTCAAACAAAATCTATTTGTATATTAAATAAGGAACGAGTGCAGGGGAATCTCTATACTTACACTTTCAGCTATTCTGTATGAATTTAGGTGCATCACCAGAAAAAGGACTTATAGTTCCCACAGTTTAAAAAAATAGGTTTTCTAAGCATAAGAGGAAAATACATATTGTGCTTTCTTTTTCATTACTGTGCTAGTCATCAGCTAACCCATTTCTGTGACTTGATTGCTGAGAATGAAACTCAAGCACTCAAGTGATTTTGGTACAGGCCCTTGAAGGTAATTTGCATTGGTGCAAAACTGGAGTTGTAGTTCAGAGTTCAGACCCCACAGTTCCCAAAACTACTGACAGACAGACAGACCATGCCAGACACAAATTGAACAAGCATTCAACGGTAACCAAATCCCCATTTGAAATTTGACTGCTCATTCTGAGGGAAGGGAGGAATCTTCAGATTTCCTACTAGTTTTCAGGAGAGTTGAAAGAACTTGGAACACATTTTTGCTCTTAAATAGATTGCAGAGTTTAAATTTCATGTACATGCTACCAAAATATCATGTAACATGTGGACATGTTTAAGTGTGTTTTCCCTTTTCTTCAAAAAGCAAAAAGTTGTATTTCAACCACCATCATCAGCTTCTATTATGAAATCTTTTAAAGGCCCATTAACATCTATCATGGGAACAGGGAATTGGAAGAAATTGGTAAACAATACTAGTCTCCTGCAATTGTGGGTAAAAATCATGACTGGGATTATTGTGCAATGATCCCAGTTGGTGCTGGGACTGTGCACAAATTGTTGGTCCGGATCATGTTCTCTCCCTCCCCTGACACTTTTTCCAGGCCATTACTCTATCACTGATGATTTTGAAACACAACTTTTTTATTTTCAAGGTTCAAGCATGGTTTCAAGTTCCAATTTTAAGCCATTCTAACAAATTACAGCTGTCTTACATATAGGAGAATGGAGCTGTAAATTGCTAGAGACAGCTTAGACGGGCAAGCCAGCATATGAGCTGGGAAGGCAAATTTCTTTTATGGATTAGCACTGCTTCTGTATCGTGCATAACACAACTGCTACTTTAGAGAAGCAGATATTCACAATTAACTTTGTGGCTTCATCCTTTGTTGCCCTTTTCCCCACCTGTGCTCAAGACACAGATGCTCTGAGGACTCATAAGGGCGTTAGCAGCCTGCTCCTACTGCTTGCATAAGGCATGCCCTTGGATTGCTGTTACAGCTTCTCCTTCTTCCAATGCTGCTTTGAAATGTAAGGCTTGTGGAGCAGAAGTGGACTTCAAGCAACAAACATGAGGAATTGACCAGGGTGAAAGGCTGTAGTCAGCTTATTAATCAGTATTTGCTCCTAGATTACTATAACAAGCGTTTGTCATCACAGGAAAGTTACTGGCTAGGAGTACAGAACAAGAGTGATCTTGTGTGATGTAAACCAACAACACTATTTATTTATACTGAACTTAATTAAACACTGAATCTTCCAAAGAACAATCTACATATCTCATGCAATCTACTCATACCAGCTGACACAAACAAGGAAAACAGAGGAGCCCCACACTATCTCTAACTTTTGGTAGGTGCCAGGTGCTGACACATCAGGAGTGCCCGGGTGGCAAATTTAGAGCAAAATAAAAGGAAGAATAAGAGGTAGAGGACTAGCAATTTTTAGCTGGTGGGAGCCTGTAAACTTTGCTGGTGGCTTCCAAAGCTTTTAGCATTCAACATATATACATCACTTAAACCTACTAATTCTGTTCAATTGTGCTAGTCCTAAAGTACTTAAAACTCCTCTTGACTTCAGCAAAGGTGGAGCTTGATAAAAACTTCACCAGGTACTTTCTTTGCCTTCCATAATTGCATTATTTTCTAAACAAAACACTTACAAGCTTCAGCCTTCCCCATTCTTGAAGAGTGAACTGGAACGTTGTTTCAAAAAAAGTGAGAAGAAGCAAATTAGAAAAGCCTTCAAGAGGTTTCTTCATGGAAAACTCGGGCACGTATTAATAGTACAATCTTTCATCTGCAGACAGCCAGCATGAAGGAGCAATTGCAGGTAGCGTGTGTCAGTTGGGTATTTGGAAAGCAACGTAAGACCTGCCACCAGCAGCTGTCTGCTTCATATTTGGTTTTTAGACCAAAACTACTCAAAGAACAGCACTGGTATTCTGCAGGCAATCTTGACTATTAATTTTGCCTTATACTAATAAAATAATATAACCCTTTTACAGCAGAAATGGAGATCCTATGTAATAGGATTGCAGCAGAAACACTGAAAATATTCCTAATTTAGAACCTTAACTGAAAAATGAGCCTAAGGAAGATCACAGCATATATATACAATGTCTCAAAAAATGTTAATACTGCTAAAATTAAGTTACCTGTGACAAAAATAGCAAGTGCAAGGACAAAGAAATTCTTAAGGCATTGCAGTGCTATACCTCTTAATACCACACAATCATTACACTGTATTTTTCAAGTTATGTAGATAGATATATAATTAATGTTGAGAGTAAGCATTCAGTCTGTTGATTCATGTGTTTTTCACGTTTACTGTTCAGTGCTTTGATCACCGGATTATATTGAACAGGTATAACTAGTCTCCTATTTCAGCTTTGTCTTCCCCTCCTACTGTCCCCACCTATACCGTAAAAACTTCATGATGCAGTGAGCAAAATATGCTTGTAATGGGACAAAGGAGTTTGTTTTTTTAACAAGAGTGACAGTATCAGCATAACCTGATTCTTGCAGCCACAGACAAAAGAGCCTGCCAGACAGAAATTTCGTCTATACAAGTACTTAGCACACAATTCTTTATAAAATAAAATTAATTACAATATCTCCTATGTCACAGACTCAACAAGTCAACACTACTGAGAATAGATTCAAGGCATCGGTTTGTCTGATGTGGCACAAAGCAGTGACACATGTATATCAGTCTCTAAGATATAAAATACTAAAAAGAGAACACCACGTTCCATTTCAAGATGTTTTCAACCCAAGGCCTGAGTTTACTAATGCTTTCTCCACTGGAATTTGAAATTACAGGAAACAATGGGGCTCCAGCCGGTAAATAACAAATACTGTCTCTATACTCTCTTGTTGAAAGAACATGCTATGGACAGCCACCCACAGCTCTAGCTCTAGTGGACACTTGCCTCTGGCCTCAGTGACCCAAAAGTCACCTGAGACCCCTTTTAGGTCAGCATGGGTATCTATATTACATTGCTAACACATCTTGGTACACTTCAAGCTCTGAACACGTACTTGATTCCTCATGGGGACGGTCAGAAAAAGATCTCAGCATGGCTTCTCAGAAGTTGAAAAACCACAGAGATACTTGTCAGATGCCCCTCTGAGTGCTGGGTAAACATCTCCACCACCATACCTAAGCAGTATCTTAAGACGTCACAAATGTTTCCCCTTTTAAAAAGTAGTTTTCCTGTCTTAGCAAATCCAATAATTGATATCCAGTGAAGATCCTGTATAAGTCCTATAGTAAGTGAACTGCACATGACTCATGGATCACTGTGTCTTAAAACCCTTAAACAACATGGGTTTCTTGTAGTGGTGGGAAAGGAAGAGTACAACATTTCCTGGCGTATCTCAGATTCAATTTCCACTAAATGAGTATTGACACTGGCATAAGAAGTACGTAACTCACACTGTTGACTAAGTACCTCATTACACTCTATTTTTTTTTGGAAGATAAACATAGCCAACAGTACATTTTAGTAGAAAAAGTTCTGGCTTCTACTCCTCCTGGCTCCACAGTATCTCTTTTGCATGTCAGGCTGGAAGAGTATGGATGGATCAGAGGGATGTTACAAGACAATTTTCAGAACAGCGCTCCACAGACTCATCGGGCATTCAAAAATCTTCATTGCTTATGGTTTTATGGATTCCACCTAGCTAAATATGAGATACTTCAGTGAGATATTTCAGCTTCCCATTAAAAAAAACACACATTGTAAAAGTATTTAAAGGCAGCAGAAACTCCATATTCAGCCATGGCACAAGTATGACTGGAATGCTGTTTACAATCTTCTGGAAGCTCACATGGTAGGAAATGCTCACTTATGCTGTAAAAATTGTGAAACCCAGGGGTTTTTTGAATCATCATTTTTTAACAGAATTATCAGAAATACTTTTAACCTGAATTACTTTATAGAAGTCTGAAATTCACTAAGCAAAATTTACTTGCCTTTCTCCCCACTACAGGCAGTGCTACTCTCAGTATCACTGAAAGCATCCAAAGACATAGCAGTGCGATTTCCCTGTCATGTGCGGACCACTGTCAGCTCTCACTTTGCAGCAGAGGCTGACAGAGCTCACACCCTCACACCAGTTTTCACAGTGCACTAACCAATAAAGCTCAGGTCAGGTTGGGATAACGCTGATCTCTGTTCCTCCTGCTGAAACTTACTCAAAGAGGTGGATTAAGAAAGAGGGAGCTGGATGCTACTGCCAAAAGAAAAACTGGTGCCTGGGAAAGGAGAATGAGTCCTGTTTGCTGTGGCTTTTCATTTGAAGTTGGAAGAGATTCATAAGAAAAAGCACTGTCCTCTGTTACTCCAGCCAGTATCTTGGGAAAAACACGCAACACCATCTAGGCACATGGGGCCTCCTGCAGCCTGAAGCTGAAGAAATGACCTCTAGAGGCTTCAGATATAGGATGAAACCTCTGCAAAATTGCTTTTTCTTAGACCACCAGGTTATAACTGATGAATCAAAGGATAGAATGCATAAAGTAGTGTGGAAGCAGGAATCCAATTGTGAAACCCCTTAATTAGAAAAGATACCTTCAGAAGTGAGTACTGTATTACTAACAACACAAAATGGATTTCCCTGACAAACGCAAGTATCACAGAATCATAGAGGAGCCTAGGTTGACAGTGACCCTCTGCAACTGTATTTTGAAAACCTTAAGTGATGAGAGCTCCACAATATCCCTGGGGGGGTTCTCCCAGTGAGAAAAAAGTAGGTGAAACCATCTTTTGCACTGTATCTTACTTTAGCTTCTTCATACGCATTAGCTTGCAGATACTATAGGTTTCTCTAGGTTTTCTTAGTCACTTCTGCTCTCTCAGATTTTATGCTACTTTTACATAGTATAAATAAGAAAAAATACTTTATTTTTTCTTTAATTATTCAATTTATTAAAAGAAACCCATGATAAGAGGCACCTCATACTGTCTCATACTGTCATTAACTTACATACCTCACTAAAATGGAGGAATAGAAAAAAAACCCCAATATGTTCTTTAGGAAGCTGCTCTTTCGTTCCCTGGCATACCACTGCAGCACTGGGAATTCCAATATTCAAGCTCTAATAACTATCTTTGCTTTTGAAATTAAAATACAAACATCATGCATGCAGCTGAGCACGCAGGACCCCACGGGCAAACCTGGGCAGCAGGTCCAGAGAACTGAACCATGGGCATGAGCTGCAATTGTATTCCCCTGGGTAATCCAAGACAGTGGCCTTGTCCCCACCATCCTAGAAGAGGGCACATCCTGCCTGACCCATGCAGCTCCAACACAGAAGGGGTCGGGACTGCTGTGTAAGAGGCTGCCTTGAAATGAATCCAAACCACGAATTCCTTATGACAGGTTGTGCCATCTGTGTGACTCAGCCAGCCTACGTGCCTGAGGCTGTTCTAGCCCAGGCTGCAATTGTGTTAACATCGCAATTTCAGTAGACTTGGGTCTTGTTAGCAGTGCTGATGGTCCCCCTGAAGGAAAACCAAGGTGGCATAGGAAATGATGTCAGTTCATTATCAACTTTGGAAGAGGACTAATTACATCTATCTTCTTCAAACTGAAGAAGACAGATGTAATTCCTTCAGAAGGAATCTGGCAACCTAACCTCCAGCAGTGTGATCATGCCTTATCACCTGCTGATTTTCACAGCAAAGGCACACATCTTGACTCAAGGTGACCCAAGCCATCACCAACAAACAGGATCAGACTGGACACCTATACTAGTGTCCAGTGGACAGCAGCATGCTGCGATATTGGACATGTTGGCAGCCCGCATTCAGACGTGCATAAACCAAATCCTACATGTTTCATATATTAACCCAACAGTCTGCCAATGCAGATGGCTCATTGAGCCAAACCAACCAGCTTTATAACACAGAATAGTCTTACAGCTACGATGAGAAAATTTTCTCCAGTTCCAAAATATCTACCTCCATCTGACATGGACATTGAAGATTAAAAAATAAATGAGTAGAGAGACTAAACAAAATTGGTAGTGCATTTGAATATTTATACTTTGAGATTTGGGTCTCTGTTTTAGCATTTTTTGCAATGCCTTGGACCAGTGGTCTGTGGTTTACCTATCTTCAGCTGGTTGTAACCTCTGAAGAACTTCCTTAAATGCCTTGAAACAGAGTCTCTTCCTGAAGGGCAACACTCAGCACTGTGTTTATAAGGGTGAAATGCAGAGGGGGAAAGGAGAAGGAGGAAAAAAGGGAAATAAATACCTAACAGTTTAGTGACTGTAAACAGAACAGCCTCATGATAAATTATTTTCTTACTTCTTTAAAAGCTAATTGAAGATGCTACAGCATCATGTAGGAGGCTTTGCTGAGTATTCAGATACTGTCATTAAACAGACCTTCCAAAATTGAGGACAAAGTGTTGTGCAAAGGCTAACCACATCTGTCTCCAGAGACGGTGTTGCTTCCTGTGGGGTTGCCTGTAACAGCAAAGTACATGATTACTGCAGTGGTTCTGGAATGATACAGTACGTATATTGTATGTGTAGAAACACACATCCGAGGATAACTTCCCTGGAGACATCCCTGTTCCAGAGTAAAAGCATTCACCAAAAAAGCTACCCTAGAGTAAGAACAGTATTATCACTTTATTATGGATTAACTTTCTCATGTGCTCGAACCATCTTTTGGGGATAATTTCTGCACTTTCTTCCCTGCCTTTTCTTCTGAGCACCAAATGGAAACTATGGGAGCTCTCAGCGACAATTTTAAGTGCCAGTTTCCCAATCCCATTGCACTCTAATTCCAGGATCTGCATCCAAAGATTCTTTCTTCAACACTAGGTAGTGGCCATGTATAATCATGGTATCAGTAAAATTACAGCTTCATTCTAAGTCTATAAAGGTAGTTGCATGTTCCTTTAGCCCACAAAGAAGCAGGCATAACAAAGCACAACTCATGCCAATAGACATCGGTAACAGAGGGAAGTGAATAAAGAGATCCTTTTGCTACCAGGGGAAAAAAAGATATTTATTTTCATTCTTTTGATAATCTGTTTTTTGTTATTTAACATGTTAAAAGTATCATTTTAACACTGTTACCCTAATAAAATTTAGGGGCAAAAAAAGCTTTCCCAGTTTAGTAGGCACACTTTCTGGCAGCACCCTTTATGAAACAACCTAAACCCATAAAACACAATTCATCTCATCAGCTGCATTCAGGATCACTGAAGAGGTGATACTGTACCATAGTTCAAGCTCTGGAGCTCCATGAGAGCCAAAGCCTACTCCTCAACATGCCAAATCTTGAAATCAAGGTACAGGTTGCTTTATTTCGTGTGTAAATAAAAGTCCTTAGGGCTTACTATATTTTTGTTCAAATTCTGTCACAACACAGATTAGCTCATTTGCGTGTTCTTTAAACCACCTTAGCACAAAAAGCAATGAGAATAAAAGCAGTCCCATAGAGTCCTAACTGTAAGAATAGTACTTTTATTCCCTGTCAGATACCTTAGCATCTCTAGCAAAAAGGAGAGAAGAGAATGAAAATAAGATGCCCATCTACCCTCTAAAAGCACAAAAGATGTTTGGACTTCGAAAACACCTTGGGCACTGTATCCAAGTGTTGCTAAAGATGTAGAATCATGGTTCATCTGAATCTCTGTGCCCAGCCCTAAGCCTGACAGCTCACCATTAGCTTGCAAGGGCAAGGAGCATTTCTCTTCAATGTGACTATTTCAGAAAACCTGGAAGAAACACTCTTCGCAAAGCAGCAGAAGGGAGGGGAGGATAAAGCAGCAACTGCTTCCCTGGCACAGGGGACCACAGGCAGCACAGATGTTCTTTCTGGAAATGTCAGAGAGGGAAAAAAGTGCTGAGGGAGCTGTCATCGGTGGACGGCACAATAGGCGATTCCAGAAGAGTACTTCACACAGCCATAATTTTGAAGGCATTGCTCAGGGAGCCCTGGTCTGACTAACTTTGCACGTAGCAAACACTGCTTGAAAAACAGGCATGTAAATTATAAAATCACGTAGCATCCAGTTTCCCTGTTTCTCTCTGGTGAAGGAGAGCACAGATGTGTCTCAGCACAAATGATGCAGCAAAGAAAAGAGATAACCCTGAATTAGCCCCCTCCTGCCTGGAGAGCCACATCCAGGCAATGCCAACAGAACAATTTCAAGCCAGACCCATGGCTCCACCTCTCTCCCTTCATCTGACTCCTTTGTAAACTGACTGCCACAGGCCAGGTTCATGCAGGGCCAGTCATCCCATCAGCTCCCACAGAAAAGGGCAAAACGCTGTTCCTAGGCTCTGCAGGAAGTCCTCCATCTTCAGAGGCAAACCAGGACCTCAAGGTTGTTCTGAAATTCTGCTGATGTATACCCATACAGCAAGCCACAGCAGCTGTCAGGTGGACTCGGACTCCTTTCTGTCCTGCTTGGTGCTCAGGGCCTCCCTAAGTGAGAGAATGTGGGCAGAAGGAAGGAGGAGTGTCAAATAGTGCCAGACTTATCCTACGTTTGAGAGCTGGCAGGACATGGGGAAAAAAAGTCACGCAGAATCTTTCTGAACGAAGAAAACCCAACCAATAAGTCCTGAATTTCCCTGCAGTCAACAGAAAAAACCCAAACCTGAGCCTTCTGCTTCCCTGTGCCTGGGACACTGAGGTGAAATGGAGACAACAAAATGATTCCTACTTCATCCCCATGACTGTGGTAAACCATAGGTGTTATGAGAGGGAACTGGGATTCATTCCTAGCCTATAGCTATACCATTCAGCTCCTTCAGTTGCTTACAAGACAGGCAGCGAGTCTGTTCACCCCTAAACCCCTTGAAACCTTTTGTGGTGATGTGGATGACTCTTACAAGGACTATCTTCACTACTGGAGATGAGCCTTTCTACATCCTTGCCCTTTAACTGCAGATCTGACCATTCAGCAATAGGTCGCTGTTTTATCACCAATCCTGCTACTGTCCTGGAAACACCCTGTTCCAAAGGGACTTTCTGGTCAGCACTGAAGTCATGGAGCTTCTGTCTGACAATGCAGGGAGATAAATTACTATAAAAAACCAGGAGAAAAGTCACGGTTTTGTAAGATCTGTTCTCATGCACTGTCAGAAGCGACAGGAAAATAGGAGCCTGAGGTTTTACAAAGCTCCCACACAGGGGTGTGTTTTTTGGAGGTTGTCATAGAGATTGCAGAAGCTGGAGTCCACGACATTTTATTTGTATTGTTCCAACTCATTCACTCTCACGCCCTCAAGGGAAGTTCTGTTTCTGAAAACTGCTGTTTCTGCTAAAAACCGCCTGGTGTGAATTAGTGTGGTCAGATGCTCCTTTTCCCAAAACCACTTTTTTTGGACCTCCATTATTCTCTCTGCTATAGGTGCAAAAAATAGAAGGTTGTCCATATACGCAAAATCTAATTTTCTTCCTAATTCATCCCAATAAAATTCAAGAGAGTGATTTGTTGAAGTCAATGGAGTAACACCTGTATAGAACTAATCTCAGTGAGGAATTAATCAATTGACATTACCATTTTCGTTAGTTTTTCCATCTTGCATAGATTCCTCTGTCTGAGTACCAGAATAGCAGATAGATTAACTAGAGGTAAGGTCCTTGAACCAAACAAATCAAATGAGTAAGAGGAATTGAATGATTATGACCCCTATTTTCTTGGTTTATTCTATTTTCTCTGTTTGTAGTGTGTTTTGCAGGACAGTTTGCAACTCTTAAGGACTTCTGTCCAACTGGTAATTTAACTAAGCAGAGAATCACTTGATAAAACTCTGATTAGATGTCAGTTCTGACATCTGAGCTGTTTCACGGCCTGGCTTAACCTGTGTTTAGTCTAACAGATAAATGTTTAGAGTTCACCAAGACTGCTGAAATGAAGTTAATATAAAGAAAGTCACACCAAACCTGGTCAATCCATAAAGCTTTCTTTGTTTTCAGCCTTCAACTCCACATGTTTTGCGGAAGTTAAGCTCTGCAGCTTAAATTCACAATTTACTCAATCCACAAGTTTAAAATATGAAGCATAACCAGCTCAGAGTTTTGCAGTGCTGTAACAGTGCAAGGCGATTGAAGACATAATGGCTTGGCATGCTCAGTACCATTGGAGTTAAGTGGAAGGGTGCTTGACAGATCAAGTCAACATCTCTACGTTTCCTCTTAACTCTTCTTGAACAAGACAAGACACAAGGCACTCAACCCCTTTCACAAACTATTTCACAGACCAGTCAGGTGCTTCAGACAAGAGAAGGGAGCAGACAGGGTCTCACCACCACTACAAGGACAGGGCTTGTGCAGGCCTGGCAGAAATGTCTCTCCATGGACTGATTGAACTTAGCAGCTTATAGATAGGCAATCTCCATTAACCTACCACAGTTAAATCCTGGACCTTTACTCTGTCCTTATTTGATCTTGACCCTGTGCAACCAACTTACAACCACTACAGTGGTTATAATGGAGTTTGTGTCAAAGAGCACCTTATATTTTTAAACCAACTCAATTCTCCTTCACCAGACAGAACAAACATGCTGCTGCAATGCTGTGCAGTGTTCAAGACCACGCTTCCCCAATAACCCTGGTACTGCTGTACTGAGTGGGGAAGAGGCAAGAACAAAGATGTAAAGAAAACAGGAATTCAGAGAAAGTAAGGGAAAGACAAAGATTTAAGGTGGTCAGGATTAGCCGTGTGAAAAATGGCTAAAGAAACCAAAGCACAGCCTGACACTGGTAATAATAGAGATTCAATAAGCATTACAAGTCATGTCAAGGTAGCCAACAGAAAGATTCCTATTTAAAGAGTTTCAAACCCACATCTTCTCTCAAAACATCTATAGGTTGGAAGCAGCTGATTTGCACTTTGCAGGTAGCATCAAGAGAGTTTATGTAACACTGCAAAAGATAAGCACCTATTTAAGAGCAAATTGTTATTTTTACCCAATGCACAAGCAAATCAAGCTCTCTCATGACAGACAAAAAGACTTCCTGCTGTCAGCTGTGAGTTCTTTTGGTGTTGTAAACCACCACAGGGCACAAAATCACTATGGAATTTTTTGTGTTGGTTGTCAACCTCTATTTGTTGGGGATTCGAAAAACAGAGGAGACAAGAAGCACAGGAAGAGATGAACAACAATTAGCACATCTCAACAAAAAGCAAGGACACCATCACAAATCTGTGAAATGCATTTTCCCTCTAAGAGACCTTTAACCCCTCTGCAATACTGACTTAGCAGAAATATGAGGGATGCAACTAATATCTGCTGAAGAAGAAGGGGAAGGAGAAAGGGAAGACATATTGTGTTGTGAGGTAGGTAGAACAGGAGCAAATGCGTTTTGGAAATATCTGGTATGTATCACAGTCCATCAGCTTTAGAAGAGAGTTACTTGGTCCAAGCCTCCATTTAGAAATTTCTTTTGTTGAATTGGGTCATGTTACTATTATTCAAGCCTAGATTACAAGAGAAAAACAAGGCAGATCTGCAGGACTTTGCATTTATTTGCTTTTCAGCCCAACATATTAAGCTCAAGTTTATAAATACACGGTGTATCTTATTAAATGATGTGTCCTGTTTTGGTCTAGTCTCTTCTGATTTATTCTGAACTCAAAGACCATAACTGTAAGATCCTTCAAACCTACAGTTGCTTAGACCACAGGAGAAAGAGCAGAAAACAAGTGAAATGTGGCGATCATTACTGTCTAACTTCATTACGCTCATGCTTTGGAAGTATAAAACAAGAATGCACTGGAATGTAATCTCCTCTGAGGGAAGAAACTGGAAACAGCACATTTGCTAGAAATGGCATACACTCAATCCACTGAAAATTATCAACACATACAAAATTTAAATGTAATTGAAAAATGAGCACTGAGAAAATTTACGGACATAGTGCCAAGGAAACCTCATTTGGAGTAATGTGTACAGTTCTGGTGTCCTCAACATAAAAGAACATGGAGCTGTTGGAACAAGTCCAGAGGAGGGCCACGAGGATGATCAGGGAACGAGCATCTCCCGTATGAAGACAGGCTGAGAAAGTTGGGGCTGTTCAGCCTGGAGAAGAGAAGGCTGCGTGGAGACCT
>JBCJKH010050616.1:0-58686 GCA_039877255.1 Loriculus beryllinus | reverse complement strand
GTGCTGTGGTCCAGAACACACTGCTCTCTCCAGCAGCCTCACTCCAAGGAATTCAGCATGGTCTAGTGTGAGAAGTCTCTGTCCATGGCAGGGGGCTGGAATTAGGTGATCTTAAGGTCCTTTCCAACCCAAACCATTCTATGAGGGCATTCATAGAAACCTTGGATATTTGTATGTGTGTTGTATGGTGCAACATGGAGTAACCCATCTTGGAACAAGAGGATAAATAAAGTAAGGGGACTGAACAATTTTCCCAAATACTCAGATTATTCATTAGATGAGTGAGTGAAAAAACGTCATGTATTCTGTTTTATGCCTTGTTCAGTGCATGAGGAAAACACTGTTCACAGATACTGACCTCCTACTGAGGGCATTCTATGGGATGAGGAATGAGGATTGAGGATCTATGGGAATGAGACCCATTCAACTCTTGGGCTCTGTCACTGCTCTTGTGAAAACTTTTAGGCTACTTCACCAGCTGCAAACCCATGATGTTTTAGATAAATAGTTCTGAAAGCCATAGATTAAAAGAACTAGCTATTGTTTTTTGGAGCTAAACTGAATCTTGATATTGCCAGAATCTTGGCAGAGCAGATGCCTTTACCACCTTGTACCTGTCTAGGGCTTTCCTGCTCTGTTAACCTCATGAGAGCATTACAGTAGCTGCAAGAACAGTTCACTGGTGCGGTCATCCACCCACAGAAGCTCTGTCGGGGCTGCCCTGTGTTCACAAGGAAAAGCTGGGAGACAGAGGGGAAGGAGAAGAATTGGATCCAGCTCGTTGTAATGAGGAAAGCCTGTTCCAGCCAGGGAAGGATTCAATTAGGAGGCCGGAGGAATATGGATGATACAAGGAGGGCACCAGGACATCTGGGGCTGCCACTGCTAGCAAGAATAAAGGTGCTTTGCATAAGAACAGGATGCAATCATACGGGAAGAGGGATCTGCTCCCAAGTAGCAGTGGTTCCCCCTCCCCTCTACAGTGCACAACAAGGTACAGATTAGACCATTACACCCAGGGGAAGCCACAGAGTCGCACTCTCTTTTTCATGGACAGTAGCAGGAAATCGGTGGATTGGAACCAAATGAGAAGCCTTACTCAAACCAGATGTGACCCCAGGGAGATCAGAAATGCAGAGATGTTTTTGCTTTGACATATCCGCCAGTGTTGAGGGTGGGGGAAGGCAGAGGGTGGCAGCAGCCGATTAGATGCTGCTGGATTATATCATGCTGGTAAAAGGCTGGCTGGGTTTCAGCATTAAAAAAAATATAAAAGGCCATTCTACTGTTACATAGTCAAAACCATTAATGTATCCCAAATTTTAGGTGGCTCATCACCTGCTTCAGCAGCAGGACTTTGATCTGGGACCTTCATAGCCACACTGCTTGAGTAAACCACATCTGTAGGTTACAGCCTGTCTTGTGATCAATCACTGGTGACCAAAGGTACCCTCTCTTTCCATTCAGCCTACTTCATAAAATAATTCTAGGTAGTGAAACAGGAGAAAATTAAAGCACAGAACTATGGTGACATGTGCTGTGAAGTCTATTTTAAGTACCAAGACCAAAAACATCACTCTGTGTGGCTGGATTTTAGTTTAGCTCTCCTGTGTCTAATTCTGACCCCCTTCTTAATGGGAACTCATTTTCAAACCTCATGAGACAGTGATGAGAGTAGAATTGAGCTGAGTAGACATTTTGTTTAAAGACCCAGCTGTGGAATCTTATGGTTAGGTGAGATTTTTTTTCTTGCTTGCATGAGTCAAAGGCAAGTTCTGACATCAATAGTCTCCAAAAGAAGTCTGCAATTCTATCACCATAAAGACTCTGAAGTCAGGTCAGTACAAAGTAATCCAATGTATTCATTCATTTTCAGACCTCATGATTATAAAAGCCTGATGCGTGAGTTTTTTGCTTATTTGATTCTGGTAATAATGAAATGAAATGACGGGAAATCAGTTTCTCCCCTGGCGCTCTCTTTGTCTCTTCCTTCATCCTCTCTGTCTAAACAGGGAGTCCAGAATTAACTTCAGTTAGTATTAAATTCTTTCTGAGCCCTTGAAGACAGTGATCAGTGTGTCCTGTATTTTGTGCCAGGCCACAGGACATTTGTAACAAAAAGGGAAAAATCCCTTTTCCAGCTCTTTGTTTCCCTGCTACTGCCTTAGATGGAACAGTTAGCTGGTGAATTACCACGAGTGAGGAAGAGCCTACAGGAAATTGGTGTGTTTCACAAGGAAACACTAAGTCACTAAGGCCTTCTCTTGGTCTAGTACCAGCATAGGCTGTTGCTCTTTAAGGGACTGCCTATCCTTATGCAAATGTTGTCAGATTTTTTCTGTTAATTAGGAATATTTCTGTGGATGAGGCCGTTTCTCATGTTCTGTTCTTAGTTAGCTGGCACCTAGTTGGTGTCTGCTGGAATCCATTGCTTTTTTTCCACTTACTTCTGTAGACTTTGGGACAAGAGGTTTCTGCTTAGCTTATGAAAAAAAAAATCTGTCCTATCTGCTTCACAAGCTAGCAAGTCAAGAAGGGCTTATCAGTAAGAGCAGGAGGAAGCCTGCTCTTGCTTTGTGCCATCTAAACATCAAGCATCTGAAGGACTAAGGCTCTACTGTTTTGACTGGGTAGATTTTTGCACTCTCAGCATGGCTGTAAATACGAAGTTTAGGGGGAGGAATTGGGCAGACTGGAATTGGCTGAACTGGAAAGAAGCCTGTGTCTGCCTGCAGAATGTCTCTGGTATCAGAATGAACCTAGGCATCATCCAGGAGGAGACTGAGGTACAGTGAATATGGACCTAATGATACAACAGGAGCATGTTGCTAGAGACCCTGTCAGCACTCTCATGCTTTACAACTATATCTGACCCCTCCTGGGGATGAAGGGTGAGTTTCTGGTTTAAATTAGCCCAGATGAGATGCAGTGTTGACAGGACTCAGCAAGGTTTGCAGTGGAGTTTTGCTAGCTGGCCACCCCAAGCGGTAACAGAGCCATGGGTGGGAGAGTTGCCAAGTGGGTACCTTATAAAGCAGGCTGAGGGTGCAGCTTCTTGAGTGATTGAACAGAACCTCCTCCACCTTCTCCTTTCCCAAACACTTCAATGATTGTAGCCCACAAAACCAAAATAGCTGTCAGAGAACAAGCTGGATTTCATTTTCCTGCTGGTGGTGTCTGCATGGTATTCAACATAGAAGTTTTATTCTCCAGTGTGAAGGGCAGAAAGTCCCCAGTTTGTCTTCTCAGTCCCAAAGGAATGGGCTATAGGTATGAAAGTCCTATGTGAAGTTCTTATTTTCCACCGAAAATACAGCTTAAAAAAGTCTGAACACTGGGATATGATCTTACCCTTTATGCTCCTAATACCTTCAGCTACCCTGGAAGTAGAGGATATTTCTGAAATTAGTGTCTTGGAGGCCTGATGAGGAACAGAGTCCGAAGTTAAGAGAAGACTAAATGATGTGCAAAGCAGTGCGTTAGAGAGAAAACATTTTGCTTTCCTGAAGAAAATGAAAATTAGCTCCTCAGTGAGGCACTTTTCGACCAGAGTGTGTAACTCTTGCTTGGAAACTAAACAGAATCGACCAACTTGTAATTTATGACAACTTCCTTTGGCATGTGCTTGGGTCTGTTTGCACCATTGCCATGGCAGTAAAGGAACTATTTATTCGTCCAGCTATCTTGCCACATCCTGCAGGGCCTTCCACTGGAGACAAAGGCAGACCTGATGCAAAATGGCAAGGAAAGCTAGTTAGCACTCAGGAAATTGGAGGTCAAGTATCATCCTATTCTGCTTCTTGCACATTATAATTTCAGACTGAGAAGAAAAAGCTGTGCAAAACTGCTCTTTACATTTAGAAAGCTGCTTTTATCAGAGAGTCTTTAGGGCTTCATAAAGCACAACCTCACACCATTGTTTACCCATAGATAGTGTGCAAAAGTATAAAGTTGTGGACTTGCTGTGAAGAATTTACAGCCTAAACCCCCAAATTTTAGGATGTATTAATATGAGATGTCAGTTGGCACAGTTACATTAAAAGTCCAGATGCTAGAGCATGGGTTTCTTACTGAATTGGCATAGTAGTCTAAAGTGCCTGTTTGGACAAGGACCATGGCAATGCTTAATGGGACTCTCCATGCCCAGCCTGGTTTTGGGATGTTCCTAGCAGCTTTCCCAACGTTCTGTGTCCCTTTCATAGCAGTAAAGGAAGCTTAAGTAAGCACTGCGGTTTTGTGCCCCCGTTTCACCCGCTTCATTGTGCCCCCAGAGCATTTGCAGGACTATTCAGTAGGCCAGTTTGGTTATCTAAGCTAAAATAAACCCATTTTGGGCAAAAAGGTTATTTCTGATGAGTCTGTTGATGCAGTTTACTGTGTGCTCTTGTAAGCAGTGTTTTGGCAAAATTGAGATGGCACTAGAAGGCATTTGATGAGCTATGTGAACATTGTCATGGCCACAGTATATTCAGTCAAACTGCATTCTTGATATCAGCAAGCTGTAGACAGTGAGTTAGCCTGTGATAACTCCAAGTAAGTCAGTGAGCAGAATGAGCTAGTGGCCAGTGAGATGGGAATCCTGTAAAAGAATTCAAATGGCCAAGACCAGATTTTCAAGAACAGGCAAGTAATTTAATGTATCCTGCATATCAGTTGTATTTACGTGCATGATTATCTACTTAGTATATAAATGTGTTCTTGATGTGTTCACCCAGTGGGTAAGGGTTAGAGATTGTGTCTAGTGTTGTGTTGCAGTGGGTTGGTTGATTATGAAATAATTATCTCAAGATACATGTAGTGGGTTCCTGCTGTTCTTAGAGGCTAGATAGATGCTTCCTATGAGTTTTCATTGAAAATTCAAGTCCTCTTTTTGTCAGTTGTAAGCTATGCATTTAGTAGAAAGCAAAATATGAATGTTTAGTAAAGGGTCAGTCCATAGGGTCTGACAGCTTTGAGGTGATACCCTGGCAAATCTGGCAAAATGGAAAGCTTCCCCTTCAAAGTCTGTGTTGTCTTATTTTGCTCTCACATCTATAAATGCAGCAAACTTCAATAGCGATGTTGGTACTTTACCTAAGGAGTAACATATTCTTGGCTAGTTAATATCAGTGTGTATTTGTTGAGGATATATACCTTAATCTTCTGTAGACCCCTTCCAACTTTTTGCTTTCTTTCTTTTCCTCTCTTCCTACAACAGGTACCTACATACAGTACCCTTAAAGGACTGTGGGTCATGCTTTCTGGATCCATAATCCTATCCTGTTCCTTGTTTCCTTGGAGCTGCACAGATCTTTTTTTAATCTCTTCACATGAAGCTGTGGTGACAATTTCTGGGTTTCTCTGGCTTGTGTGTTCTGAGCATGATGGATTTTCTTTTTATGCGCAGTTAGCCGCTGTTAAGTGAGCAGCACAAGCTCAAGAGAGTGAAAGAATATGAGAAGTTGGAACTGATTTTAAGGGAGTAGATGGAGCAAGCTGCAAAGCCAGGGAGTGTTCATTCTGTGAAACAAGGAGTCTCTTCTTTAATGTGAGATGGAAGACAGAGAGGGATGTGACACGCTAAGCACTAAGATTGAAATTCAGGACTAGCTCTTGTATCCCTCCATACAAGCACACATGGCTAGTATGTGGTAAAAGCAAGGTTTGCCTATGTCCAAAAGCTTCAAGTTTATTTTAGGCTTCATCTGTTCTTAAAACCCTCATTCCTCTGAAATAACAGCTTTTATTCAGTGGCTCTCACCCTTTGGGGTCAAACCCTTGCTTGGGTGTATTGAATTTACATACATAGTGGTTCTTGACTATTGGCATAGAGCCTTTCGGATCGAAATGAGGCAAACCTTCCTTACCAGCTGTGGTCCAAGTTCTCACCTGAGCCAGAAACTGCTGTTCAAACAGTGATGATGAGATACCTGGGTTTCCCCCTTCCACAACGTATTAACATCACAAATAGATTACTAGGAGCAACAGTTTCAGAGCAAATGGCTTTGTGGTTCCCAGCAGTTATTGCAGACATGGATTTTAGAGTGGAATGGGTTAACTCAGGGATTCTCAACTGGTTTTGACAGGCAGCCACTCTGCTGTGATAATAGTGTCAAAACCCAAGCTCAGTTGGGATGCTCCTTGAAATAGGCAGACCAGGAATCCTTGGGGAAGACTTGATGATGGGGTCAGATAATTCACTCTTCATGTTAATTCCTCTCTTTGGAGCCAAGGAACAAGTCTGTTAAAATGTTTGCCCAATACTTTGGGGCCAGCAGTTATAATTACACTTATTCTAATACATATCCATACCCTTGGTGACTCACTGATGCAGATCTGTTTGACTGCTTCCATGAGGGGTATGCAGCAGAGGATGGTGAAGGAGGAGACAATCTGATCCTTGGGGCTGAGCCCAAGGGGGAGATTTCTCCTCCTTTACATAACCTTGCAACTGTGATGGACTTCAGTGGGGCATCTGGATTTGGCTTTTGGTTTAGCTGTGACTCTTCAGTGAGACCTGACCGATGTTCTTCACTGAGACAGTGTAATTGGGACATAAGTGAATTCCAGTCAGTTCGGGAAACACATCCTTTCAGTTCCTGAAAACATGCTATTATTAATTAACGAGCGCAAATACTAAGGGGGCCGCACGCTTTTCCTTCGCTGGTCTCAGACTTGTGTCTCTCCATTCGTCTCTTCTTGCTAAATTTTTCAGTGTTTTTAACATCAGACTGATGTTACGTATAATTACCAACTTTGCACCAAAATTATATTTGACATGGCTTGTGTGGGAAATTAGAGCATTTCAGAGACTACAAATTCACCTGGGAAGATGAGCCAGGCAAGACAAGGCACCGCAGAGTGGAAGTAATTTGAATATTACATGTGCCCTCCTGAAAATGCCAAAATCATTTAAATTGCTAGAAAGGATATTTTCCCTAATTAGCTGTGTGTGCTGGAGGGCTCATAATAATGCACTGCATGGGGAAGAATGGACTGGCAGCACAGAGGCTGCCTGTGCACCGCAGGGGGCAGCGACGAACTGGCGGTAGGAAGAGTTCCCCTTTCCTCTCTGAAGGCATAAAGATATTTATCATCCCTGCAGCTGTTTACAGTGATGCCTCGATTTTTAAATGCATAGAGAATGTGCTTAGTTCCCTGGTCATCCATAGTGGTAGCTACTGGGGGAACCTAAGGATGTGTTAACCGTGAGGCTGCGCTCCAAACTTGGATCCTTTGCTGTTTGCTGTTTTGGGAGGATCTAACAGCCTCAGCTGTGCTCCACCCTCAGGCATCACTGTGCTGCTCTCTGATACTTCTTCAGCTTCACAGGGTCCCACAAATGCAGTCTCCATTCCCCTCACTTTGCTGTTTACTCCCTGGGGCCCTGCTGGTATGTTCTCACTTCCTTCCACAATTATAGTGATAGCCCCAGTTAGGCCAAGCCAAGTCTGTCTCTTTTTTTTTCCCCCTCTCTAAATTACCCTGATGCCTGTAGACATTCTGGGGAGATGTATGCAGGGAGAGCAAGAGGCGGACACGCTCTCACGGATCTTCTCTCTTCCTGACATCGATTGTTTAAGCACTAAACCATTCGCTGACTCTTGTGACTCTAAATGATGTGGGGCTTTTTCGAGGTTTTCCTCCCCACAGCTACAGAAACCGCACTGGAGCACTAGTCTCTCTAATGTGAGGGCTTCCACCTGTGACTGCGGAGTGAGGCTGCTGCTGGTTCCATCTCCTTTTCTGCCATCGCCGTCCCTGTGGTTTCTGCTTAGTTACATATTCATTTTTATAATGCAATTATCATCTTGTGGGATAAAGGAGGGGAAGACACCCTAATTAGCTGCTTAAAGCACTTTAAAACTGCATGTGTCCGTGTCTTTAAAGGAGACAGGACTGCAGAATGGATGGTGTTGCACTGTGCTGCATGTTTCCAGTGTTGAGCCTTGCAGGGAACAGGATTGTGCCCACCTTGTCTGATCCACTACCATGGCAGTGATTTCCCATTTAACTGTCACAGGGTCTGGATCCCCATTGCTTCATTGCACCACAGGTATCATTTGCACCCTTGCAAAGTGAATGTAAATCATTACCCTGTTGTGCAAACAGGAAGTTTTGGCTTGGGAGCTTTTCAAGACTGCTTCATAAGGAATGAACAATAACATGAATTTCAGGACAGGGTAGAAAGGGCTTTAAACTCTCCCACACCCTGAAGCACTGCAGGCCAGGTTCAGAGACAGAGACATCTTATTCCCAGTGAAGCTGGAATTAGGCGCCTCCATTCCCTTGGGGATCTGGGCTCTTAACTGCATGGAAAGGCTGCTTTGTAAGAGGAAGGAGGAATGTAAATATTGGCTAAGGATGCCAAAGCTAACACCTGCTTTTTGGGAAACTGCCCTGGCATCCTTTGTGTCCACAGAGTGGCTGGGCCCTGTGGTTAAGGTTTCAGCATGGTCCTTGGCTTGCTTCCCTTAGAAAGATGAAGAGCTGAGTTGATTTGAGAACATTACTCCTGGACAGTTCATTGATTCCTTCACTTGCTTTCTGAGGACTGCAGGCAGGAGTGATGCCTGTAGTCTTCCAAAGCACACAGGCCCCAGTGTATCACCTTCACAAGCTTTTTCCAGGTGGGAACTTAGTGGGAGGTTCAGTACTAGAGCTCAGTGTCACTGCAGTTCCATGTGCCTGGCTGTGTTCAGGAATGATGAAGGATGATGTGCCTGGACAGGAAGGGAGGTGGCTCCAGGAAGACTTGAAAAACGAGAAGTATTGTTTTGTTTTAAATGCTGATTGTTTTGTGTAACTTGGGCAACTGTTTACTATTCTTGCCATACAGGAGAGGAGGGAAGTGGATGAGTAATGCACCCTGATGAATGCCTTTCCTTTGCTCATAAAGTGGTAGTTACACCCTCTGTCAGACCCATTTTCATACAGTCTGTGGCCTTGATATTACTTTCTGTTGTCATCCATATTCCTTTAATGCAACTGCATTTGCAGCTCAGGGTTTTATGTTTACTTGGGGGGTTCCAGAGTTTGGCATGTGCTCTGGAAGCCATTCCTGGCCATCCCATTGCTGTGTGCAGGGCAGGAGGGAGGGTATGCACCTTTGGCATGTATGGCCCCTCCTGTATTAGAAAAGCTACCAGTAAGAGCAGCAGGTAATGCCTTCCTTTTATAATGTAGCATCTCCTCTAGGTTAGTTGCTACAAGGAAGAATCCACTGTACAAGGAGCATGTGGAGATGGCAAGTGTTCACTTTGGCCTCCTTGTGCTAGCCGAGCTGACTGCTACCCAAGAATATAGTCCAAGCTTTCTCCAAGCACCTCTCCTCTCCAGCATGATTTTCGTAGTCTCTTTTCTTGGCACTAGATGGTGCCAAGAACTCTCGTGCAGTTGCAATGAGTGTGAGGCTTTTACTTGCTTTGTACCTCAATGGGAAGATGCCTCTAGCTTGGGATGCAGGCTTTTCAGGAGCTGCTTCCCCCAGGGGCCGTTTCCCAGATCTGTCTTTCAATCAAGAGAAAGATTTATGAAGTGGAAAGATGTCCCAGAGACGAGCTGGCATGAGAGGAGAGAGGGGAAGGTTATCCTGGGTGGGGGGCAGGATTGTCACAAGATGTGCAGTACAGAATGTCTTCTGTGGGATTTCCTTTTCTGTTTTACTTTAAGCGGTGTCATTTTTACTGAGAGGAAGGAGACAGCAAGGACTGTCCAAATGCATACTCAGTGAGCTCCTCTCTGAAGAGCTCTCTGTGCCCTTCAAGGCCTGACCTGAAGCAGCTTCTCACAAAGCAGTTTTGTCCAGCAACTGCTTAGTTCCATCTTTGCTCTGATTTACCACTCACAGTTCTCTCCCAAGCAGAGCATTCTAGCATGTGTGCAGTTATTTTCATTTTAGGAACTAGTGTGCTCAAACACTACCTGAAATCAGCAAATTCCATATACCTGTGCTTATATAAACACACTGCTGATGATCTCCAGAGTCCTCATTGTAAGAGAGAGATACTTAATTCTTATGGTGAAGCTATGAAGCATTGTAGCAGATCTCAGGTGCTGAAAACGGAAGCAAGTAACATAGCTGGGGAAGAATCTCAGCTTTAGCTCTTAACTCCTCTCCAGTTTTCAAGAGCAAATTCTCCATAACAGTGGAACTCCTTAATTCATCCATTGGCGTATCACCTCAATAAGGGAATTCTAAACTTTGGTTGTCCCTGGCTTCTGGAGCCAGCTCCTGACCCATGTCTTCCAGATCATTGGAAGTGATGTGGTTCTGCTCTGTGGTAGGTATGATTTGCCCTGCTCACTTTTGCAGAGTAAATGAGATGAGCTCTGGCAGATGTCTGCATCGTGGTTTACTGTGACAGGCAGTTAAAAAGCCAGCTCATTGCATTTCTACTTCCAGTTTTACCTAATCTTATGCCGTTCCTGAACTTGCTTGTCTCTTGCACATTTTCTGCCTCTCCCTTTTCTCACCCACCTCCTCCCACCCCTCTCACCAGTCTGCCTCCCCTGTCCTCTTTACTTGTCCTCCAGATGACTACCCCTGCAGGCCACCAGCAGCATCATCCTCGTGACTATGCCATCAGCAAACTGTGGCCGTACCTTGGTAGCGTGCATGTGTTGTGGCAAAAGCAGGACAACCAGATAGGGAAACAAGGGGATCCAGTACCCCCTGAGGCCGTCAGAGAACCACAGCGAATGAGAAGAAAAAGTTGTTTTGTGGGTTATTTGGTGGCTTTTGTTTGTTTCTTACAGAGGAGGATCCAGCTGTTCTGGGGAGTGTTAGATCCAGCTGTCGGCTGAAATATTTAAAGGGATATTTTATGTATATAAAATGCCCCCATTCCCCTTGCAGTGCTGCTTCATTGCATCTCACCTGCACTTTCCACTGTTACTCACATGGTGTTCTTTGTATTCCTGACTTCAGTGGCTGCTCTCAAATGCAGGGGTGACACTAGAAACTTCCTAGGAGAAAAGGATTCCTCTTTTCCTGGTGAATGGATGATGTTGGAATCAGAAAGCTGAAGAAGGCAGGTGGAGCCAGCTGAGCAGTTTGCAGGGTGTGGAAGACGAGGCAGTGGCAGGACAGAGCCCTGCCCATGGTGCTGTGGGGAAAAGACAGGCAGCAACAGAGTGTAGCTAACAGGAGGTAGGAAAGCAGTCCATTAAATATGGGACCAAAGTCTGCTGGAAGCTGACTCTAAGATACAAGTCTTATGAGTAGACAGATACTTGAAGGAAACAGTACAACTCATTCGAACACCCAGTATTCGGGTGTTTGACTCGTGGAGTCTGTGGAAGAGAGGGTCCTTGCTGCAACAGAACTCCTAAGTTTTCCCCAGTAAACCTATCAAAGAAGACATGGCACATGCATTGCTTGCTTCTGTGCCAGGCAGTTACTATAAAGTTTATTTACTTATGGTAATGACAGAAGGTGCTGGATTTAGACTCTGAGGTTTAGGTGTGCTGGGCAGAAACTAAGAAAGCTCACTCTAAAAAAGCAGAAGTCAGCATAGATAAGGCAAGCACAACAGAAGCTAATGGTTGAAAAGGGCTGGCTGGAAAACAAGTGACTCCTGTTTCTGCATCTTCTCTCTCCCTACCCTTTCACTCCTTCTAAAACATGCACAAATGTACAAAACCCATTTTCTTTACTAGTCATTCAAAAGTATGGAGTTCATTTCCCTAAATACCATCTCATCTTTAGAGCTGGAGTAAAATCCCACCCAGCCTAAAAACTGACCCCCATGATTTCTTTGAACAGCCTTCCACAGGCACCTTGTAATGAGAGCAGTGGTAAACTGCTGAGGAGTCCGTTGTGGTACCTTGTTCCATCAGCTGCTCTAATACCTTTTTGATTATCTCAGTGGACACAGATATAAATGCTGTGCCTTGGATCCCTCACTTGCAAGCTATCTCCATTTTTTTTGCATTTTCTTTTTAAAATAAAAATGACTGCTGATGTTTATGCCCCTGTAATACATTATGTATTATTTTGTTTTAAGCGCTGCCTTTTGCATCCTGACAGTAACAATAAAATGTGAGTATGGGATTCCTAATACAGACAGACTAATGTTTCCACTGCTAGCCTTCCCTATCTCTTCTTTTTTTCTTTCTGCTCTCTAAGCACTTTTCTAAAGGCTCCTTTTATATTCCTAATAAAATTAGAGCAAAATACATCGATTTACTGGAAAAGAGGGTTTGGGTTTTTTTTTCCTTGGTGATAGCACTTTCTTCACCACCCCTCCTTAAAAATGCTGGCGAATATTCCATGTCAAAGACCTCCCAATTTCTTCTTGGGGTTCTCTTATCATTCCCCAATTATTATTTTTTTTTCTGCCCCTTTTTTCCCCTTGGCTCTGAGAATACTCTGCTTGTTTCCCCTCTACAGATCATTTTGTCTATGCTGATCTTTGAGGTAATTATCTTTCATTAATGCATTTTAGTCTTATCTCCAAATACCAGTAAGTGGCTGGTCTGCACATACTGTGAACTGATCTGGATGGGACCTTTTTACTCCTTTTCTATCTATAGATCGTACAATCTATATCCTAATGTCTGACTTCCATTTTAGTGTAATGGATCCCCTCTTGCCCCACTCCTTCTGTTGCCTCTTAAATGCAGTTGAGCCAGCTGTAAGTTATCAGATCTGACTTGGTGGTGGTGTTAAAACCATGAGGTTCAGCACTGTGACCACAACAGGACTAATTTCTCAATAGGATTATCAACATCAGTGTAAGTTGTGTTTTGGGTTCTTTATCTCCCCTTGAGATTTGGGTAGATCCCATGTTTTGTTTTTTTTAAATCTTTCACAGCAGCCTCCACAGAGGTACAATAAGGGGAGGGAATGATCTAAGTCCATGGAGTTTGTTCATACTTTGCACCACTGGAAAGCTTTCAGAAGCCGTCACTGTACTTTGGGGATTTTAAATTTCTGAGATATTCACTTAGTTATGGAATAGGCTAAAATCTGTCATGCTGATTTAATGAGAGAGGAGGGGAGGGAGGAGATACAGACACACACAAAAAAAGCAATTTTCCTTGTAACAGTTGTGTTAAAATATTGATACAGATGCAGAGTGGAAAAATTTAACGAGTTGTTAGTGTTAGAAATAATGCCAGCATTAGACATCTCTTGTGTGCAGGGTTTCCAAGATGGTGTTCAGCATTTCTGGGAAAGAGATCTCACGAGAAATGTGGAAATGCTGGACCTGGGTCAGACCAGTGACACTTCAGTGTCCTTCCCCCAGGCATCTAAACTGTCCTGTCCTTAATCACAGAAGGTGGCACTGATGGAAGGCATAGTGTGGTTAAGAACTATTTTAAACCAAAAGCTTAGAGGGAGGTTGGCTGCTGAATGTTCCTGAGTGCCCTTTATACTTTATCTCTTACCAAGGATGTATTTTGAGGTCAGAACCAAGACCTTGTGGTTAAGGCAGTATGCTGGTGCACATGCTGTCCAGTCTTGATTCCACACTCTGTTGCAAGCTTTATCTAGGGCACATCGCATTCTGTGCATTACACTTACAAAATGCATTTTTTCCCCTTTTCTCTGGTAGGACCCCTTGGTTCTGCAGGCTTTCAAGTTCAATAGAAAGGGAGAGGTCTTACTCATACATTTTTACTGGTTTCGATACTGTGATTCCCTGATTTTGAGCAAGGCTTCAGTGTCTGTCACACAACTGCTGTTGCTGTTTGGGTTCCTTGTAGAAATGAGAGGTCTCAGACCTTTCAGCTGGTAAGCTTTCCTTGGGGCTCCATGGTCCCTGGAATCCTTCACTTTGGATTTAACAAAGAGATGATACACTGTGGGTATATGTGATAATAGGGACATCAGAATGACCCACAAAGTCTTTTCCAATGCTGTCCCCTAGTCATGGGCTCTTCCACTAGTTCTTAGTCCTGGAAAAATCACCAAATGAATCCATTTTGCAGAGCATAAACCTAGCCAAACTGGGTGTGCTGGGCTTTGTTAATGCAGACCTGTCTCCATCAGAGACTCAGCTGAGACCACTAAATCTGAGCATCCCTTTTAAGATGAAAATGAGAAAGGAATTAATTTTAATGAGTGATGTTTTTGCTGCTGCTTGCCCTGTTGTGTGTGGCCTCTTGTGTAGGCGGTGTGATCTGCCATCATGTCAGTGCTCTGTGATCAAACCCCTTCCAAGAGGGGATGTGTTTCTGTGTCAATTCCAGTCCCTGAAGAACGTTGCCAATCTATTAAGAGCCTGGCAGGCTGTACTGGGAAATGCTAGCATGAGTAGAGAAGAGAGAGGCAAGCCTGAGAGTAAGGAGGAAGGAAAGATTAATCTTAGCAGAAATTCTGCATCCAAAAAGGACTTCCAGGGATGTATTGTCTTCAGCTTGCACTTCGCAGAATGTTGTTTCCCTTGCTGAAAAAAGACTTCCTAGCAGAATATGTTTCCCTTAGGACTGCAGCACCATTCCTGTACAGTTTGCTTGGCTTCCGTGGCTCTTGCTTGCCAACACCTTGTATTTTAGAGACCTGAGAAAACTATGAGTATATTGGGCTGTGCTCTTCAACAGTCTGCTTGGAATTAGATGCTTGAGCCCTTCTAGGTACCAACCCTTTGAATATCTTGCCCTTGGTTTCACTGAAGGCAGTATGACTTTGCACTGGATTCAGTAAGTATTAGTTCCTGTTCACGGTGAAATCAAAGATGAAAAATGAATGGTGCTTCTCTTTGATCAGACTATTTTTACTTTCTGTATCCATCTCTACAAAGACTAGGGGAAACCTGCTGTCCATGGTATCTATTGCTGCCTCTTCTGGGCTTCTGATGATGGACTGAATGAGAGCTACCAAAATTGGTTTGTCTTAAGTGGTCTGACTTTTGTAGGTATATGGCTCCCAAGCAGAAAGGGTAGCCCTTTCCATTGGGAGCAGTGCCAGGATAGGAGTGATCTATACTAAGGAAGGAAAGTGGGGTGAGTGTCTCCTTCTGTGGGCTGCACAGTGTGTTGAACCAAGGCTGGACTCAAAGGAGGATGCACAGTACAGCTTGTGGAAGGCTCGCTCCAGATTCCTGTCAATAGCAAATAAATCTTCAAAACTCTTCTCACATTTGAAATTAATTGGTGGGGGAGGAAGGGCAGTAGCTTTTAATATACATCACTTATCTGTAGATAGAGCTGCACAACCCCCTCCTCTGTGTCCCCTTATGTCAAGGCTTTATTCTGAATTATTCCTCTTGCCCTCCCCATTACCAGAAATCTCTAATCATTGAAGCAGGAGGGAGTGATAGCTCCATCAAGAGCCTACCAGGTCTCCACAGGTGTCAGTGGTAACAGAGCAGCTATGGCTGAATTGAAAGGACAGGGAGTCAGTGAAGCAGGGGAATTGCTGCAGCAGTACCATTAACTGATCATGGGTAAATGAGTGGCACCAAGTGCTGAGCATTCAAAAGCTGTCTTTCTCTTTCCTCGGGAAGTTCCAGTGTGATTACTGAGTGTCCTGTTTGAGATACTAACACCTTGAAGAGGAAGAATGCAAAATAAAGGAATCATTTTTTGAGGGGACGAAGGGGCTGATTTAGAATCATAGAATGGTTTGGGTTGGAAAGGACCTTAAGATCATCTAGTTCCAGTTCCCTGCTGGGTGTTTCTAACCACTTTCTCTGTCTTTGCACCATTTTGAGTGAAAACTGCTTGATGTACCTGCTGTACTGTGCATTGTTTGTGAATGGAGACCCCCAATCTGTTCCCGTTCCCTTTGCATTACGTTTTTGGGGTGTCCTTTTCTACCAGACCTACCAGCCAGTCTGAGCACAGCTTAGCACCAGACTCTTCCAATGAGAATGCTCCTGACTGCCTTTGCCTTCTGGGGTCCCAATGTGACTGACCCAGCACTGCTGAGTAGGACAGCAGTTGCGGCTTCTTGGTTCCCTTCTGGGTGGGACCCTGGCTACACCCTGCATTTGTGGCCTGTTCTCTTTTTGCCAGCTTCCCCTCAGAGCACTGAGGTGTCCCCACAAACCGCATGCCCAGAGCACTCCATTCAGCTTTGTTGGTCTTCAAATCCCGGTTTGCTTGGTCCCTGAAGCGGGCTGGGAGAGCAATCAAAGCCACTGCAGTGCAATTTCCGACAGAGAATTTCCTTCCTATTTCTGAGGGAGTGTGTGTGTGTGTGTGTGTGTGTATTTACGTGTTTCAAAAAAACCAGCAACCCAAAACATTTTGGTTTTGTGCACTAAGCACTTTTGAGGGCGATATGGGGCCCTGTAATACGGAGGTTTATAACCTCCTCAGCTAATGCTCTCTGACACTCTGTTTTGATATCATTACTACATTATACTCACAATTTTTGAGTGAAAAAATACAGTACTTAGAAAGTCGAAATTCATAAATAAATTCATGTCAAACCGCACTTAATATTGATTTTGTTAGTGTTCAGATTCAATAATAAGGTACTGCGTGCATGAATATTTAAATATAATCATCATTTCTGCATCTCCTAATGGCCTCTGCTCTTCTACACTCAATTTAAACACAATTTAAAAACTATAATGTATTGAAAAATACTAGGATTTAGCAATAAATCACCATTGGGATACTCCAAGCCTTTTATAGGATGGCTCAATATCTGCTTCTCAAGGGACAGCACAATTAGATTCATGTTTTTAAACTTCTCAATTATCCATATACCATAATTTTATGTGAAAGTTTGTTTCTCTTCCTTCCCCCCTCCACCTCTGCTCCCCCTCCTCGCCCCCCACCAGATACTCTCCCAGTAGGAAGCGGAGAAATCACTAAGTGTTCTCTTAGCTGGGTTAGTATAGTAAAAAGGAGTCAAAGGTCACAGTCCTCAAACTGAATTAAATCCAGAGGCTGTCAGGGAAAGCAGAACGCTGACTCACTTAATCACATTATTTGGGGAAAAATCTAGGGGGAGGAAAGAGATAAAATGACTCAAAATGAACTCGCCAAGGAGGAAGCGGAGTTTTTATATTTATTTAAAAAGCAATATTCGTCTTTATCAAATAGACACAGGGTGGTTCGATGAGGATGGAGCTGGCTGGACATGTGCGCAGTCGCAGGCAGGAGAGCTCTGCCAAGCAGTTTTCTCCCTAAGCAGGATCAGTGAGGGAAGGATGCGGTGCCCTCGGTTCCTCCAGTGCCAGGCTGGGGTGTTTGTTGGTAGGGGGTGTTTCTGTAGTGCTGGTCGCTAACCCATCTGCAAACCTCACCCTTCGAGGTAGGTCATTATCATTCTCCTCATTTTACACATGGGGAAACTGAGGCACTGGTGGGTGAAATGTTATGGCAGAGCCCCAGGGCAGAGCTGGGAGCTGGTCCTTGGGTTTCTGATGCTACAGCCTCTGCCCAAGCTATATGGCCGTTTTCTCTCTCCCACCAGCATCCTCAGAGGCTGTGATGGAGAGGGAGATAAAAAAGATCTAGCATTGGATTCTAAAATAATGGCGCTAATATCTTCTGAGCATAGTGGATCTTGCTGGCATTGGTGTGGTAGTGATGGTGCTGGTACTGAGAGTGGCTCGCCACTTCTGTTGAACGCGTTGCTATCAGATGGGAGGAAATGGTCGATAGATGAGGAGTGGCACTCTGGTATCTAATGGAGAGGACGTAGCTGTGTCACTCGGTGACACTGGCAGTGTCACCCAGAGTGCCTCACAACACTGTATAAACTGCCACGCAGGCTGGGAGTTGCGATTGGCAAGAGGGATAGAAGTGTGGCATGATGAGTAGTGTGCACCCTGATGGTGGAGGGTGGGTAGGGGTTTGCCGAGATGAGCAGGGACCTTTGCGATTCCTAATCCAGAGCTCCTTCAGGCCACGTTATATCTGACTGGGGTTTTGCTTATGTTCTATGTTTCATCTAAATTCATTAGAGCTGTTTTCTGAAGAGGTTTGCTGTGTTGCATTGGAACTAGGTTTTATCTCGTTCATCTGGCAAAGCATCAGCTCCTGCTGCCTGAGGGTCACAAGCAAAGCTGTAAAGTCCCTGTGAGTAGATGAAAGAGAAGTGATCAATGGTAGAAAGGTCTCACCATGATGCCATGTAGCCCTTCTGTGTCCTGGGCCATTGGGATTTGAGGGACTGTTCGTTCACTTCTCTGTGAGGGGAAGACAGGCATTCCTTCCCTTGCTGGGCAGGAACTACTTTCACCTCTCCTCTGAGGGTTCTAGAGCTCCCTTGTATTGGTCTGCAAAATACATTTGTAATCCTGATACCAGATATTGTCTGCTATTTAACAGTGAGGGAAGGAAGGGATAGCAGTGTTCTCTGAGAAAGGAAGACTATTGTGGCAAGTATGTGGGTGCTTCTGGAGTTTTGAGGGTTTTTTTTCTATTAATGACTTTCTGAGCTTCTGAAAAGTGTCAGAGTAGAAACAAAACCTTTCATGAGGGGAGCAGTGAGTGTGTGACCAATGCAGTTCATCTCATGCATTTCACCAGTTTTGCTGTGGATTCCTTCTTCAAACGCATAGAAAGTGTTAGGAAGCCCCTGGGTCCAAGTGTTTGGGAATGGGGTGCTGGCAGTGTTGGGGGATGTGGCACCTCAGCTTGGTGGCGGCCTGTTTTCAGCACCACCGTCCCACTGCAGTGGATGCGGGGTGTGTTTAACGCCTGGGCCTGTGTCCCGCTGTTCCCTTGGCTCCGCGGGCCGGAGCACAGCACCCACTGCGGGGGGTGCAGAGGGGCAGAGCGCGTTGAGCACAAATGTGTGCGGTGCAAAGCCGCTGGTATCCGAGGAGTGTCCCGGCAGGTGCCACCGGCAGATCCCTTCTGATTGTCGAGGTTGGTGCCTTGGCTGTAGTGCAGGCAGATGGCACGTTGCTAATGAACAAGGAGCGCTGCTGGCACAGCAGTGAGGAGTGCCTGGGCCAGGGGGATTGTGAGTGGCACGATGCCATGGGCAAGTGAGGGGCGTCTTTGTCCTCTCCACATTCATTCCTTTTTGCTGGCTCTGTGAAGTCTGAATTTCTCCACCTCCTCCCTGACCTTTTGTTTTCTTTCTGCTTTCTTGTACTAGCCCCGCCCTCTTTTTCTCTCATTTCTGTTTACTGCTTCTATCCTTTTTATTCTTATTTGAGCCTTGTGCCTTTCCTAGAATGTTTTTGGCCACCAGCAGCATCCTCTTCATGTTATATTTCACTGGATCATGTGGGTAGGAGAGGGAGTGAAGACTAAGGCCATTCCTGCTGTCTGCTATAGAAGAGGGTGGGGGATACACCTGAGAAAAGAGCTATGGATCACCTCAGATAAACATCTTTAATTCCAAACATGGTGATGGAGACTCACCACTATCAGCAGGTCGGGTTTTTGAATGTTATCAGACTGTTGCTTCGGTTACCAGAACAGGAGATGGCATGTGCAGTACTACCATGCAGAGGATTGTGTGTAATGACATAGTAGTGAGCATGTGCACCCAAGCACATCAACACTAGCTCTGAGGAGTACTAGGTGCATTCGTAAGTGCTTGTGTGCACTAGGAATTCTATTTATACATGAGGAATACCCAAGAATGGCTATTCATCTCCTAGCTTCCCACAGCCAGATACACATGAATGAATCAAATGGTCATTATTGTATGTACATAACTTTTACTGTCTGTTGTGTGGAAACTTGGATCCTGCAGTAGGCTGTGAAATACCTGGTTTTTGATGGCAAACAACTGGAGAGCATAGCTAAACCAGGGACACAATTCTGGCATGGTTGCTTTGCTGATGATTTTGCTGTTACTGACATGAACTGGCTGCATTTCTAGGTGCCAGATTACATTGTGCCTGAATTCCTCTTATGAAGGAAGATCTCTTTCCAGTTACCTGTAAAAAGTGACCCAAACTCAGCACCTTCAGCTGCGTTCAGTGATACCATATGTCACAAGACACCATCCTCAGCAGTGAATAAGCTGGCATTAGATTCTTTAACCATGTGCCCAGGAGTCTGAGAGCACTGTTAGAGATCTCAGTGCTACCTGCTGCCTCTTGTTGATCTGTTGGAGTTAAATTTGATGATCAGCAGAAACATGGCCAAAGAAACACACTGAGTGTGGTGGATGGGTCACTAGGATTGCACCAGAATTACTAGTTGTGATCCAGACATTTTCTTTAGTATTTAAAGGTAAAGAACAGTTGTGAGAGTATTGAGGGCTTTTGACTTCTACCTAAGATGCAGCCTTCTTTGTTATTGTAATTTCTGCATTAGGAAAATAGCTTGATTCTTTTTCAGACCCCAAAACTCTGGACTAAGGTGCAGCTTCAAGGGAATCTGGTTGCAGAGGGGAGAAACCCCTGTGTGTGTGTAGAAGCCAGCTCTGCATTTGCCCGGAAAGCTTCTATTTCCCAAACAAGGAAAGGGCAGAAGAAGTCTTGAACACTGATTCTTTGAAAGCTGTGAAACTCAGAACAGGTGTTAGCACAGGCAGCTGCCGGGTGCTGTGTGCAGATATTCCTGCTAATGCCTCCTTAGAACTTAATCTCTGAAACCATCTGCTTATGGTGAGCACATGTCCCGGGGGAGGGGGGGCAGAATCAGAACCAGCAGCTCCTCAACTTCTTCCACTGGAGCCTGAGTAAGAATTCTGAACAGCAGAATCTGCTCGAGTTGTGTGTGTCAAGAGGCCTTATCCTCAGCTTGTGTGAAGCAGGAAAACTCTAGTGTCAGTTCCTCAACTTCAAGATTGTTACTGTTGAGTCTCAGAGAATTGAGATTTGGCTCATGAGCATCTGAACAAAGCCAACACTGTCCAGGTTTTAGAGCTGCACCCTTTGTCCCCTACAAATACAGGGGATTAATTTTTCTTACTCAGGGCCTCAGTCTGAACAGGAGCAGCTGAAACCTCTAGCAGAATGCCAGACCTGCATCAACTCTGTTTTTTCAATTTGAAGCCTCTGGGAAGTTGAGTAAATCCTTTGGGTTGTCACCTTGGTGCAGCTGATAATCTCCAATGGAACCCCCAGGAGTTATCTTTGAGTAAATCACTTCTCTTCCTCATGCCTTTTTTTCCTCCTCCTTCTGTTTCTTAGCTTTTTGACTTTGGGAGTGACAGTCCCTGCTCCAGGGTCTCTTATTCAGCACAATGTATCTGAGGATCAGAGATGTTACTGTGCTAATAAGTGAGTCAAAGCAACCCACTGCTGCTTGCTATGCTGCTTGCTTTTTACCTGTGCACGTCTGTTTGCAGAAGCCAAATTGCTCTCAGCCACTGACCTATTAATGACAAGCTAGTTTATCAACTTTGGCAAAAGAAAAAAGCAGTGTTAGCCACTGTTGCCCTGTGACTGCCAGAAGCAGTATGGTGACAGGAATGGGTCATACTTCAGCCTGTGACTGAAGGGTCCCCAGCCTCAGAGAGACATTCAGGGACTTCCCCTGCATTTGGTGCTGGCCATAAAAAATTGATCATCCTTTGTTACAGCTTCACTTCTGTCACTTTCCATCCCAGAGTCTGTTTTTTACAGAAAACAAGCTACATTCATCAAAAATGACAGAACACAGACTTAATGTAATCATGTATGGGAACATGAATTGCAAATGCAGAACACAAGCACTAAAATGTATTTTCCATTACTGCCACAAAATGAAATAATCATGAACATTTTCCCTAAGAATGAGAACACATGTAGAGTACACTGACACCTCCAAACCTGCTGCTGGGCCCTGGCCTCAGGTGCAGGTAGGCTTCCTGTCTATGGAAAAGGAGGAGATCTGCTACTATCAGAAGTGGCTGTCTTCTAATCCTCACCATGGAAACTTGTGGTGGTTATTAGTTACAGCAGCTTCTGCAGGCTCATTTGGGTGACCTTATGGTCATCTCTGGGTGATAAGATCTCATGGTACTTCTAAGTATAACTGAGCAGAGGTGCTGGAAAAGTAGACAATGCTGCATTGCTCCTTAATTCTAGATTCTACTTCTAACTACCACTGGATCACTTGCTGATAACCTCAAACAAGTCCTTTTGCCCCTATCCTGCTTTTATGCGTAAGCTGCCAAAATACAGATATGCTTATTTTTACTTAAATCTGCTAGCTGATTTAGAGTTGGTACAGGACAACATGTTAACCACATTCTTCCTTTAAATTGCAGACATGCTGGACCACAGTTGTGCCATACTCTGTTGAACATCTGCTGTACTGCACTCCAGATACGGCTGTGTTTCACAGACAGGTAAGGTTATACTTGCCTTTTTATCTGATTCTTGTATTTGTGACTTGCTTTGGTATCAGAAATGTGACTGGATTACCTCTGTCAGGAGACAATGATAGAAGTGTAGTATTCTGTTATGCTTCCATCAATAGTGTAATTAATACACTATAAATAGAAGTGTACACTTCTATTAATATACTGTTAGTTCTATTACACAAGGAAGTGTAATAGAATTGGGAATAACCAATCTGTAAACTAAACTAAATCCAGTACTTGCTCAGTTGTTTAGATTATATTAAATATATACAAGTTCTCATCCAGCCTGTACTTGCCACAATTCTGCAAATATACTAATAAGGGGTGTTGGAGCCTGCCCTGCTGAAGGATAGTTGGATATGGATCATGATGATGTCTGGAAGGGAAACTACTAGTTTGATCAAAGCTTTGTACTCAGACAGCACTGAGTGCTGATGGAATGATACAGAGAGAATAAGGCAGAAAGACAGGGGCTGGTTTACATCTCATCCAGCAGAAGCTGTTATGAGGGACTTATTGATCTCTGATTCAGCCACAGGCCATGGGTTAAATGATGTGAGAGATGTATTTGAAGAGACCAGTCTAACTGCACCCAACAGGAGGTGCGGAAGAGAGCAGTGTGCTCTGCTGGGGTGGACTTTTTCCTCCAAAGATGTGACCCTGTCATAAAGGGAAGAGGGAGAGGTTTTGTTCTAAATGCATTAAAATGATGTCTTTGCATGAGAGCAATTCAGATTATAAAAAATACATAAAACAAATAGACTCAGCAGCTGTAGAATCCAGGAGAAAATCTGGATTTGGAAAAGATTCTTAACTTTTTTGAAGTGAAAAAACATTTGGTCTTATGCATCTTTCCAGATGTTTATACACAGTCTGTGTCCTCTCTGACAAGTTTGCTTAAAGACCTTCATAGACACGCTCATATGGTCATATATATGTAATCTCCTTGTATGTATGCACATTCTTGTGCATTTGACACACTTTATATGCGTGTACATCATCTCATCAAAATTAACTTCCTTTTTGAATTAATGTGCTTATATGCATATACATCAGTATGTCCCAAGGTGCATATATGTATCTTTGTTCATATTCCTATATATGCATGAGGTGATCAGCATAGGCAAATTGAAAAACTAAGTTATTCCAAATCTTGTGTTATTTCTCATTTTGTTCCCAAAGGGTAAATGGACTCATTCCAAATGAAAGGTAATCTTGGGACCTGAAGTTTTACGTTTCAGCATATAGCGTGGTTTAAACACTGTATTATAGACTGTAAGCTCTTCAGGGCAGTTAGTAGATTCCCTTCCTTGTTTATACAACAAAGGCAATGTCAGCCTGATGAAGACTTAAGGTTTTAGGACAGTGCAAATAATTAATAACAATGATCAGATTTTATGGAGAGATGAGTTGGGCAGAAAGGACCCTCAGAGAACATGCAAGGCCATCCACATGAACTTGCACAGAATGTTGGTCACTGTTTTTACCACTGGGTTGGAATACTTTATTTACAACTTTGAACACACCCACTTCAGTGTTGTCTGTGCGTGGCTCATAAAATCTAGCACATGTGGTTGTTCCATGCTCTTCTCTAGAGCTGATACACATATGTATGTGTAGTCAAAAGCCCAGACTTTCAGAGATAACTCATAAACATTCATAGAATATGTCAAATGTCATCATTGCAGGTAACCACCTATGTACAGCATATTTGACATCGGAAAGGTGTGTGTCATATGTATGTAAGTCTGTGTATATGTGTATAGATTTTATGTTTGTGTATATTTAGCCAGGCATATACATACATTTATTCATGCCAGCACTGAATTGAGTAGTCCAGTATGGATAGTATGTGCACACCTTCCAGAAGAGGGCATCTGACTCCTCATGCAGCAGCCTTCCTTACCCAAAGGCCCCCAGCCTCTCACACCTGGGCACTGGCATCCTGCTTTGCCAATGGAGGTAAATGGTGCCAGCATAGGGTGAAATACTAAGGCAGCCGCTTGAAATTCAAAGTGTTTCTTTTAATTACTGGGTGGATGCCACATGTCGATCCAATCCAGCTCTTAAATTAATCTTAATTACATGGATTTTGTAACTTTGGCATTAGCCAGCCACACAAAATATGTATTTCATAATCTTAGAAACGGGGGAAAAAAGACTGCTGCTGAGCTGAGAAGTCAGCTGATGATGTTATCAGCCTCTGTGGCTGTGGGTGTAAGTGTCATTGGGGTGTGTCTGAGATGGTATCGGGAATACCAAATTAATTCACTCCTGCAAATATCAAAACAAGCTTTTTGCCGGCAAGTAGGGAATAGGCAAGAGGTTTGAGCTGCTATATTTGGAGCTTCTATGCCATCCAGTGCTGATACAATAAAGAACAGAAGCATCGGGGAGGGGAAGTTGGTGATCTGCCCTGTTTTGGTAACAAGTTTTGAGTGTGCATACCCAAAGACTGCTACTCAAGCCTTTAGCTGTTCACATTATACTTGTTGATTTGGAGTGGGGATCAGGAATCCTGCCTTTGTAGCTCTGCCATTGACTTGCTGGGTGTGACTGGGCAAGGGGAGGGAAGCTTTCCATCCCTGTGCTTTGATTTTCATACCTTCCTTCCTCCCTTTTGTTTGTTCAGACTTTTTTTTTATCTGGATAGGAGCAACCTTTTAGTATGTGTCCATTCAGCATTATATGGCATCTAGGTGCTACTCTCCTATGGATGATGATAATGGATAAATTGAATTATCTCAGGAGAATTGATACTGGTACTCTGTGTTAGGGATGAGCATCCAGGATCTCTCTGAGCATCCATCATGCCAACTTTAAATAGAAAAGAGAGCTGGGAATAGATGGTCAGGGATATTCATAGGAAATGCAGACACACAATTTGCCTTACCAGTCACTGCCTGTTCTTTAAACAGGAAGCAGGGCCTTAGCTATCCCCGGGGATTGGTATCCCCTTGGGATTAACATTCCTGCTGACTGGGTTCTGCTTGAGCTTCTGCAGATGAGACTTGAAAAACGATAGATAAAACTGGGAGTAAGCACAGTTGTGAACTGTTCTTTAGTCTTCTTGCTCTAAATCTGAGTCACGATGAGCGCAGAGTCTGTATATAGCCGGGAGTGACTCGTGGTGAAGTGGCAAAATGTATTTAGGAGCCTTTTCTGTGTCACTGCTGCAGACCTAGGTGGTGGAGGAAGAGTAATGAGCAAGCAGAAGATCTGTGTCTGTGTAAGCACATTCACCAGTGGAGAAACATTCTGCTGCACACAGATGTGCATACAGGCACTTGTGCACACCTGTACCTTTTATTTGCACCTCCATAAGCATTCTTTTTCCGTTTTCTCTACAATATAGGCACCTGAAATCTTTGTAGAATTATTTTTTTCTCTACAATAGGCCTGTACATGGCTCACCTTATGGCTGACTCGTGAGTTCGTTCAGTGCCTGTGTGATGTATTTTGTTTGAAGACGTCCCTTTTTATTCTTACAGACTTCTTGTATTTGTCTCATCTACAGCTGATCATGTTTCTGCCTTTCTGGTTAACAATTTTACCTTCTAAAGCTTTTCCTCAAGTTGCTTTACAGGGCAAGGTTAGCTTGGATATCCATTTGAGGGGTTGTTTTCAGAGCACTTCTGGAAACATAAGTGGGAAAATGTTAAACCTCATGTCAATTTGCCTAATTGATGTGAAACTTGGTTGTGGCCAGGGAGGAGTGGATTTCCCTGCTTTAGTCTTGTGAATAATGTGCCCATCTGAAAAGAGAGAAAATCCACTAAATCCTGGCAGCTGATGCAACTGTCCTTACAGGCTGGGATTCTCCCATACAGAGCAAAACCAGGGAAGTTATATGCCTGACTCCCTCAAGACACCCTGTAATGCTGGACCCCTGTATTTTGTTCTGGTTGAAGCTGATGGAGTTTGCTGTAGTGAAGTTATTTTGATTCCAATTTTGTCAGGGTTCTTGGGCTTTTCTCCAAAGCACTTGTTTCTCAAGTAATGGCAACAGAATCTGGATTAGCTAAACTGCTCTGCTCCTGAAATAGTGCCATTTCTGTGTTCTTGAGATACTGCAACATGCAGTTTTTAATCTCAGAGGCTTGCTGGAGTTGGTGTGACTTGAATAGGAATGATACAGAACTTCCTCAGTTTTCACATTTGAAAACCTTTAGATGGCTGAACTCATCCAGCAATGGGGAAGAAGCCAGCAGGCAAATGGAGAAACCTTTCCAGCTTTCAGGGTAGGTAGGAAACAGAATGAGTTAATGTTGGCCCAAAGGGCCACAATAAATAATGAGAGCTCTTCCAAGTATATCGGGGGAAAGAAATACGAGAGAGAAGGTAAGCCCATTAATAAATTAGGAGCGAGCTGGAATCAATGGTGAGGCTAAAATGGCTGAGCTACTTAACTTTTTTTTTAATTGGTCTTTAAGAAGAAAAATATAGAAATGGAATATGGACCATTAGGAAGTAATGAGCATCTTGGCACCCAAGCTGTTGATGTAAAGCAGATAAGGGAACACTTGAAAGAACGGATAGCAACAAATCAGCAAGTCCAGCTGATGAGCATCCTGGGATGTTTGGCTGCTGAATTCACTGAACTGCTGGCAGGTAGTTTGAAAAGTTGTGGATTAAACAGGCAGGTCCTTCATGGTAAGTCCATATCAGTAGTTCTGCAACAAAGACCAGCCTTAAAAAGCTGTCAGGAGCCATCCTGCAGTTGCCGGTTTACACAGCTTTACAGTATTATCAGCTTGGACTGGTGCTGCTAAAATGAGTTATGCAAGTTTCAAAAAGGCTAAGTTCAGAAATTGGCCAGACTAGATGGTTCCTTTGCTTCACATAATTAAAATTAACACTTTTGTCTTCTCAGTAAACTTGCATGATTGGACTGGAGCTGATCCAGCTGTGCCAGGGAAAACCCACCTAATAAATTTACCTAAGGGTTTGTGGCTTTCAGTTTAGCTTAATGTTCAAAAATGCAGCTCCTGCAGAGCAGTCTAGCAGATGGATCTCTGCTGGTGTAACCTGCCTACTGTAAGACTTGAGGCTGCTCCGATTTTTCCTCTGAGTGATTTTTTGGTTTTGCTATTTTAGCTGATGTTGTACGTCTCCTGAGGCTGAACTTAGTGTTTTGTAGCTGTTGCTGAAGTTGGTCTGTTGAGGTGAAGTACAATTGCATAGGCTAAGTGTGTCAGGGCATGTTCTAGACTGCTGAAGTGATGGGCACACTTTGCTCGTCCAGAAGGGCTAAAGCCATTCTGTGAGTATTGGGGCACCACTCTGTAGGCATAGCTGTATAAACAGGAGCGGTATCTTTTAAAAGGATTTCGAAGTCTGCAGAGGGGACTGTAGCTCTTTCTCTGATTCTTTGTCAGGACTTGTGGAGAAAATTGGTAAGCAGAATGATAGCATTCCCATTACAGAAGGATTTACCCTGTAACAGTGTCTGTGAAGGGCAGTGCTTCCAGCATGGAAGAATTGCTGCTCTGAATACAGCGTATGGGCTGGGGGAAAGCAGTGTATGAGCACTTTTCAAACAGAAGATCTTGCTGAGCTGCTTTGTAAGATGCTGTAGCGTATCTGGTGCTCTCCTCAGCCTAGAACTGGCTTGATGCTTTTTTAGCAATACAAAGAAAGATGAAGCAGAATACAAGGCACTTACACAGATGGATAATTTACTTAAGGTCTTATTAAAGCCTTTCTCTGAAGTTTACTGCATAAACCATTAAGCCATACAGAGCTTCACCAGATGATATTGTTCCAGGTGAATAAATTCTTGTTTGTCACATTTCCTTAACAATTGAGGTAGTTTACAGGCTTTTGCCTAAAGTTATCTTTGCAGGTTAAAAGAATAGAGCTGGATTTTACTCTGTAGTAAGACCTGTTCCCCTTCTAATTTTCCTCCAAAGGAACTCATTCTGATGTGGTATATGGTTTTACAGAACTCTGAGTTAGCCCTGGAAGGCAAGATCTACTGAACAGTGCAGTTGCAATGTGGATCCCCTGGTCACTGACCTCAGGGATCAGGGAATGCCCAGTGAGGATGGCTTGCTAACTGCATCCACCCCTCTCTTCAGTCCTGCCAGGGATAGGGGCAGTGCACTGTGTGCAGTGTCCTTCAGAGCATATGCTGAGAGGCACAGTGGAGGATAACTTTCCCCAGGTATTTGATACCTTGATTGTGTAGAGTCTTTTCCATTTGCAAATAGTGTATGGAATACATTAGCACAGAAGCTGGGATTCTCCAGCAGTTACGTTTCAATTGTCTGTCTTTCTCATTTCTCCTCCTACACACCTTCTTTATACCCCCCAGTGATACAGAAAGCTTAGACTTAAATGATTTCAGTGGGTGAGAGGCAGGAGGTGGAGAAGGAACTAATATGAAAATTGCTTTAATTTAACAGTCTGTCACTCACGCTGGCCCAAAGGAGCTCTAAGACCATTATCAGTGACCCTACGAGCCACCCTGCTCCTTTCCTCAAGCATAAACTTGAACTATTATACACACTTATGGGTGAAAGCATACTTTCTTCACTACCTGCATATTTAGAGGTAAAATAAGGAAACGTTTGTTGATGGAAGTTGAGGACGCTGTGAGCATGAAGTCTGAACCTATTCTTGCATAGTAGGTGCTCTGTGGACTCAATAGCACTGGTGAAGTCCAGGTTTAGTTTATGTTTAAACCAGGGGTCCGAGAGGAAAAAATCATCCCTGTTTGTGGTCACTGAGGAAGCAGTTCTGGGCTATCATTATTTATTAGAATACCCCTTGTGATAGCACCCAGAGACCCAAACACTGATCTGTTAGTGAAGGCTCTGCAGCAGAGGTTGAGTAGGGACACCCAGCTGCCTCATCTCTTCAGTAATGGAGCCCTGGTTCAAGACTGCGGCGCCTAGATCCACAGTAATGAATGTAATTAGTTCTAATAATGGGTGAGGTGATACTGTCAAATGAGAGATGAGAGGGTTCAGTTGGGTTCTTAGGGCCCTGTTCTTGTTTATGCAAAGGTCTTTTTGCACCAGTCTGGCAGTGCAAAGAGGTCTGAAAGATGAATTGAAGAGTTAAGAGGCTTCCCTATGGGTCTCTGGCTGTTAACATCCATCTTTGCTCACCTGGCAGAACTGGAGGGAATCAAATGCCAAGCAAATACAGTGGACAAAAACCTCGCTCCTTTGACTGCAGTGAAGCTATGCTGATGGAGGCCAGCTGAGGACTTGATTCAAGGAATAAATGATTTTTGCCCTTAGTCTGTATGTCCAAAGTCAAGTCCTTCGCATGTCATGTCCCATTCAGTGTTAGAGAAGGTCATATCTTGCCTCCTCCTCTCCACCTGGGCTGTCCCCTCTCCTCTGGATAAACAGTATTTCCCCATTGCATTCCCAGTCCCTCACGCTTCACCAGAATTAAATTCATCATTCATTTTTTATGGTTTATACATAGCAGTAATTTATGTTTTCAAATATATTGAGGTCACACTTTAGCAGAAAAAGAGTGTTTCACATTTAAATTGAAGGCATGTTCGTTCCATTAAACAGAGATGTTTTGGATAATTTTAAAAGGCTAAAAGTAGTAGATAGTAACATTAAAATAAAATTTGAGAGATGTAATTACACCTAATCGTACCATAAAATAATCAATACTGCATTACATTATTTCTGACTTCCCCAGTTATAGCCTTTTTTTGTTAAGCTTTTGAATATTGATGAGGTCAGTGGGGTCACAGTCGACTCTCTGAGGTCTAATGGAGGTGGAATTAAGGTGATGTCCTCTCCTATTATATCTGCACGGGGAGGTGAGCTCTCTACTTTCTCAAACCGGGGAGATAACATGGCATCAGAAGCCAATACCTCGGCATCATTTCTTGAGCTGAGCTGATGCTGTCAGTACCTGCTGACGGGGAAGCTGGCAGCGCTGTCTCCCCATCACAGAGCCACTCAATTACACATGCCAGGACGCAGAGGAAATGATGTGCATGTCAACAGAGATCATTACCAGCTAGAGACCAGTGTGTGTGAGGTGACAAGAACCAGTTCCTTCTAGTTCAGCCAGGGTTTTCCCTGTTGTCTCTGTGGGACACTGAAAAAGGGGTTTTGTTGTGCCCTTCTCCTTCTCTGCCCCTTTAATTGTGCCACTCTGCCTGACATGTACCTAAAACAACAGCCCCCTCTGACTGGATTGCAGAGCATTTATCCTTCAGCAGCCTTTGTGTAAGGACATGGAACACATCAGGAAATGCTGGGATTCAGTACAGGTGTTCGGACATGGACCTGCTTATCCCAGGAGGTACATGGCTGATGGAATCTGAGTAGATGTGTCTTTGTCACCATAAAATCTCAGTTTGAAAGGCCCTGGTCAGTACTGTTCATCATTTATGGATCTTGTAGCCATCTGTGCATTTCATTTGGGAATTGTTTCCTGTGTAAAGTAAAAAATACCTGCTGAGAGACAATGATCTGTATTTTCCCTTGTTTCAGTGTGCACTCCTCTAAATACTTAATACTTTGGGCTAGGGCAGTCCTGAGCATTTAAAGCAAGAGCCCTGTTCTGCACCCAGATTTCTCATAATGTGCTGGTATGTGCCTTCCTGCAAATGATTTAGAATTTAACCGAGGGAAAGGGCTAGGATCTGAAGAAATACACAGCAGTAATCTTAGGATTTGTATTTTGTCTTCTGTGCCTCTGTTTCTCCATCCATACAATGGGTATAAAGTTCTTTTTATTGAAGTCTGTTTTGCATAATGGAGGTAAGAGAAAGGTTTCTTTGCTTTCGATAAGCCCTTTGAAAAAGGCAACAAAATGTCATTTTTCTGGGTTCTGATAATAAATATCAAGAAGGATGGAAATTTAAACCAGAACCAAACCAAGCAGTACCTCTGCATTATCCCTTTCCCATTGCCACAGCATCCTCAGATTACAGCGCTCAGAACAAAAGGCAAGATAATGAGCAAGCCCCTATCATTACCATTAATAATAAAAATGATATAATGTATTTTTAAAACTTTCCTTAATGTAACACCCGCCCGGTCCTCCCAACCCTCAGATTATCACATCTTCCCAAATATATGTATCTAAATACATGGATGAAAGTGTCAGCTGGGGAACATGCACAATGCACTTCAGACACTGGATCTCCCCATCCACTGTGTTTCTCCAGGGGGGCCCATCCCCTCCGGAGGGACCATCTCCTTCCACCACCCTTCTCACACCAGCCCCTCCCCAGCTTGCCTTTGAAGTTAATCCTCCCCTTACACCCAGTGCTGTCCTTGGGGCCTGGCTGTGTGTGTGCCCCCTGCCCTCATCATTCTTGCTGTGCCAGTTCCTAAGGGATTTTCCTGCTACCTATTCCCATGTACACCAAACTGTCTACATCCCCCTGCTCTCACCCCCTTCCATTTACTCCATGCACCCCATTTTGTTCCTGCTCTGAAATCCAGTTGTTAAAACTTGTGACAGAAGGTGGATATTTGCCCAAGAGCAAACTACTAGCAGCGCTCTCCCTATTGCAGATAGAAGCCAGCCCCATGCCTCTGATGAGGCTGAATTGCTTTCAATTGACAGCAGAAGCTGCTGCTTCTCTTTCTTTCTATTTTTTTAAATTTGAAAATGGAAGGGACACTATTAGGAAATTTACATTTGCGAATATGATATTTAATTAGCAATATTAATAAATTAATAGAAGCAAAGAACCTTGTTGAGACTCCAGATTAATAAAACATGCTTTAGCTGAGTAAACGAGGTGAGCCGGGGATGTGATGCCCATAGAGGATACAGGGGAAATCTCACTCCCTGAATACCCCTTCAAGAGTGGGTGAGGGGCAATAGTGAACTGGAGCAAAAGTTTTTCTGTCTCCCAGTGCTGCTCACACACTGGCCCTTTCCCTGTCCTGCCACAATATTTACACAGGAAATTAGGAACAGCTTTTCTGTCCACCTTCCCCTTTCCCCTCCCAAGAAGCTGAATGAGTCAGTGGTGGGGCGTGAAGGAGAAGCAGTGCCTGCAGGTGTAAGGTAACAGAAAGGGCAGTGCAGGGCAAATGCTCAGAAATATTTGGCCAGATCCATAGAAAGCGATAAAGGAGACTTAGAGCATTTTCTGATCTGATCCTGTGCTGAATATGGAGCTCAGACTCTCACTGAGCTATAACTACATCCAGCTTGGTCTCTGCAGGGCGTTTGGAGGGCTTTGCCTCAGAAGGACCCTCAGTCTATGGCATACAGAGCAAGTCCATGCAGGAGGTGATGTCTCAGGGCAGAAGAGGAGCAGTACAGTAAATGTCAGCGGGGGCTCAGCTGAGAAGAATGACCACATTAAGCAAGGTCTGGTGTGCCGTGAGATAAATTGCTATGAGGTTCACAGGGGTCAGTCCCAGCTAGGTGTCCCAGGCTTAATGTGCATCTGTCACTGCTTTGAACCTGGGGTGCTAATCCAAACTGGGGGCCAGTTCTCTGCTGCTCACTGATCCACCAGTCTGCAGCTTGCTGCAGCATGTGCTGTAAATTTCTGTGCCTCATTTGTCCTGGAGAAAACTCCTTGCTTTCCTGGACTCAGCAGGGCAATGAATGCAGAAGAAGGTGGTACAGCCCTTTCCCATGCTGCAGCATTAGTGCAGGGGGGCCTGGGACATCAGGACTTCAGGAATCCAGTCAAGCAGGAGCCTGTAGTTCCAGGTGACTTGAGTGACTTCATCTGTCGTGGAGACTGGGACAGGAAGGGGAGAATGTGGCTCTCTTGAGCCTGTAGTTATGTATGGAAAAGCCTTTGCACAGTATGGTGATAGAGAAACAACTGCATGGAGTTTTCTTAGCTGGTGTGTCTGTGTGCAACAACTGGTGCAGCCTCTTACCTTGATGCCTGGCTCAGGAGGGAGAGCAAAGGAGAAGCAGGCCCCTGGGGAACCAAGCTAGCAGTCAAAGCAGTAGCTCTCCTGGGGTCTGTGTGACATTCACACACATCACCGTGAAGTCACGCTCTCCTGCAGAGCATAGGAAAGGTGATTATTTATTAATGTACTGAGCACTGTCCCCATGCATCACTCTGCCTTACTCTGCTGCAGCCTCAGCAGTGCAGCACTGGGACACCACAGCCTGCTGGCCTCTCTGTATGCACCAAGATGTCTCAGCACCTCAGAGGGACCCCAGAGCAGGGCAGTGATGCTGGAGGAGGAGAAGGCAAACATGAATTATCTGGCATAATGTTGATTGTTTAGTAATGCTTTTTGCATGCTCAGGTCTTGTGGATCAGTACTAGACTGAAAACAGGCAGCCTGGTGTTCCATGAGCCTGTCCTAGGAGCCCAGGGTGCGTTTCACTTCTGACATGAATGCTTAGTGGGCAGATCTCTGTCTCATCGTGTTCTCCTCTATGTATTAGGGATAGTAGCATGTATGGAATGTTCATGGATCACCCTGCACTGTCAGTCCTCTCTTCAGTGCAAAGTGTGTGGAAAACTCTCCCAGTGTAAGCCGTCACTCCAGGAGAAGGGGAAGCACTTTTCTTGGTGTGAAGGACAACAAAGAAGACAGGCAGGAATCAACCAGTTTCTCCCTAAAATTGAACAGAGGTAGATAAAGAGAGGGATGTGACTACCTTGCTTGATCCCACAGTCACTCACCTGCTCTTCTCCAGGGATGGCTCATCCCCACTGTGTGGTTTGTGTTACACTCTGATGGCTGACATCTTTACTAACTGTGGAAAAGTTTACTATTGGAATGGCATGTACACAGGTCTCCTGGGAGAGCTGCAGCTCCTGAAACAGTGGGGAAATGGCAGGGATACTGGGGACTCTGGCTTGCAGTACCACTCTTGGTATAGAGACAAGTATATGGTGGGTGTGGCAGAAGAAGAAAAAGGAGAAAAGTTGGCTTGGGTGGGGTGTAGGGAGTATAGATGGGTGAGGAAGGCATGAGCTCATAGATGTAGGTAGGAATGGAGCTCGGCAGCATGTGGATGTGAAATATGCATTGGGATCATCTTGGGATAGAGAAGTCCTGGTGTAGGCAGTCATTAATCTTGGAGATGTGGGCCATGATGAGGCATTCTGAAGCTTAGCCCCAAGGTGGGGCTGTCTTTGATGGCAGTGAGTGCACACACAGGCTCTGGGCTATGCCTCCAGCAAGTGAAGGCAGTTGCTGGGAACCACCTCCAGGCTCATCCTGGGTGGTGGACACCTCCTGGGCCTTCCAAGGACTTTGGCTTTGGACAGTAATACCACCATGCTAAGGATCTGTAAGGCCAACTGTATGGTTTGCAGGGGGAGGATGGTGCTGCAGAAAAGCTTCCAGACCAATGGGGGGTTTGTTACTGTAGGCCATTTTTTCCTTGCAGATTGCAGGTTCATAGCCCTTGGGTCTTGAGCTATAGAGAAACAAGGCCTTTGTAAGATGTTCTCTATCTGCAGAGGTTGGTCTTGCCTTTTTCCCCTCTTTTTCATCCGTGGCTTATGAAGCACTGCAAGAATTCAGTAGCAAATTTGAAATACTTGGATTGGATCTTTGTGTTCAGAGCCCATTTTTGTGCCTGGCAGGAACCTTGAGAAGGAAATCCCAGGCCCTGCATGCTGCCCCAGGCATCGCTGCCTATCACCCTCTCTGTAGAGCTGACATATCCCAGGAGCGGGCATGCACCACCTGAGCTCCCACAGACATGTTGTTCTGCCACTGCATCTCCTTCCTGACCTGCTCATCCTGTCCTGGCTCTTTCTTTAGCTCTGGTTGCCAGACAGGGTGCTGGTTTTATGAAGAGTATAGGCTACTCCAAAGCCATCTTCCCCTGTGACCCAGACCCAAGGTCTCTCATGTGAAAGACTAGGATCATAACCTTTCCACCACTATCCCCTGCTTCTAGTGAAAGATACCCAGTGGAAGCCTGAAGGAACGTCTGGGCTCATTCATGAGCTGGAGCTCTGTCCTGCCCCAGTCCTTGGAACTGACGCCCATGCAAATGACAAGGGAGGAAATTGCAGGCAGAGGAAAGGCAGCGAGGATGGTGCTTCCTTATGCAATGCCTGAAGGACTGGGGCAGCAATCTTCACATCCCTGAGCATGACTCTTGGAGTCACGGTGCTCAAAGGGTCACATCACAGTTTGTCCTGTGAGTGGTTTGAGGTGTAGCTACCTGCACAAAGGCCTTCCAAAGCCCTGTGCTTACACTGCTGTTGCCATGCAGTTTTGGGGGCTGTTGGCATAATGAGCTGGAAACCTCTGTCCTCCTGAGGGTGCAGTCCCTATGTAATTTCCTAGTAGTCTTATGTAGTGCATTGGGGTACATGGAGAACAGCAGGAAAGTGTTAACTCCTGTCTTTTTTTGCCTGCAGGAAGCTCTGCAGTTGCCTGCCCTGAACATAGGGATTTGCAAAGTAGCAGGGAATCAATTTCTCCTGTTACACACACTATCCAAACTGGGAAAGTCAAGTCTGGGAATGCTGCATCTTTGAGGAAAAGGAAAAGCTGCGGCTGGTGTGGTTGGGGAGTCCCTAGGCTTGTAGGTGTACCTGCAGAAAAAGCTGTGTTGTGTGCATTTGGCCCTCAAATGGGTGTTAAATTCTGCACTGAACTGTTTTGGCCACTGTATCTTTCACATACATGTAGAGGGGCTGACTTTTCCAGTCTGAGGTGCTCTCCACTGAAATCTTGCAGTATCTCTCTCCTCTATACAAGGACTTCGGACGCTGATGGGCTTAATTAAATCATCTCTTAATAACTGCTCTTTTAAAACGGCCCGTCTTCCATCTCCCGCTTAGCATAGGGTGTGCTACCGAGGCGGGAGCTCCCAGGGAGCCCTGAGGGGAAGCAAGGCCGGGCCAGCCCCGAACCGAACCCGCACACGACCCCGGCCCTGGCTGTCTCCTGCCGCTCTCCGCAGACCCCCCTCGGCCCGCCAGCCCTGGGCTGCTCCCGAGGCTCCGCGTTCTGGCAACGCAGGGCTCTGCCGCCGGCACCCCGCGGCTGGCGGGCAGCAGGGGGCGCCCGGAGCACGCCGGAGCCGCCGGCTCGGCTCGGCTCGGCTCGGCTCGGGCTGGCCGCAGGCTGCCGAGCAGCGCGGGTGCACCCAGGCACAAGGCTTTGGCAGCTCCCAAACGGTGGCGGTTCGAGCGAGCTCGGAGAGGGTGCGATGAGCGATGAGGTTTCGCCGCTGCCGGCTCCCCCGGCGCACGCCGCCTCCCGCCGTAGCCACGGCCCCCGGTGCTGCAGGTAGCGGAGCGGCTGCGCCTGCCCCCGAGGTTTCTGCAAAGCCCGGTTATATAAAGTTTAATTATAATACTTGGCTCTCGTGTAACGCTTTCTATCTACAGATCTCAAAGTGCTTTCTAAGCATTAAACAAGCCTCACAATGCCCTCTCCCGTCTTCATGTGGGAGGGTTTGCTACACCCTTTCTTTATTTATTTTAAATGCTGTCGGGAGAAACTGAGGTGCAGAGGTGGGAAAAGGCTTGCCCAAGATCCTGCAGCAGGTCAGTGGCAGGGCTGGATGTAGAACTGAGAAAGTCTCCTTGATTTGTTCCTGTCTTTAATTCCCCGGGAATGCTGCCTTCCTCCAGGAACAGCTGTGCCTGGAATCAACTGGGTTTGAGGATCTGACTGGCCTCTGTGCTGATCTGCAGTGAAATGCCTCAGTGACCTATACACAGTTAGCAGCAGGGCTGTTCTCCTTTCGGGAGCTATTCCTCCATTCCTGCTCAGAAAGTTTGGGCCCAGCCTGCCCACTGCTTGTCATGGCTTCTCCTGACTTAATTTTATAAGCTGCTGAGGAGGAAGGAGTGGGACCTCAGCTCCAGGTCTTGCTATCAGAGGCTGGGGAGCCAATTTGGCTGTAGCGTATTTGTACCTCAGAAAGGACCATTCCCTGGCATCTCCTTCTCCTTCCCCATCCCCCCTTCATGAAAGGTCAAGGAAATGAATGGGACAGCGAGATGTGCAAGCCTGTAAATATTTAGCAAGCCACTCGCTTTTACATTGCAGATTTTGCTCTATGGGCATGGCCGTTAATATCAGTGAGACATTAGCTCGGAAAAGCACCCGTCACACTGTTAACACTAAAAGTGCTCCGTCAAAGCGCCTTGCCGTGAATTACGGGACTCCAGCTTGCTTTATTAGCCTGGAGTTTGTACAGCAGAAACATCAACCTCAGACCCATCCAGGAGAGAGGAAAAACCTACCAGGAGAATGAAAGGGAAGAGTGTTACCTGCAAAAGTGATAATGCCCTGCCAAGAATGGGGCAGAGAGCAACCTTTACCTTTAGTGGGGAGATCCTGTCTTGACAGACTGCTAAAGTAGCCCTGATCTGTTCCATCTTTATTGAAAAGCATGTTACATAGAAAATGACTGGGGGGGGAAGGAGAGGGGGAGCGTTTCCTTTGATTCTTTGAGTGTGTTTGCAGAGAGTTGTTTTGTCTTAGAGTAGGGATGGTGAATTTTGGGTGCTGGGGGCACCTCTTGTCCCCAGCCCCCCTCCAGATGCAGCCAATCTGTGGTTATGTGTTGGATTCAGGGTCACAATTTGACTCAGATTTCGTTTCATTTGCACAAAGACTCATTGACGCCCGGGCTTAATGAACATCAATATTCTTAATGACAAGGAAAAGATCTGTTTTATGGGACTCCAGACAGGCAGCGTCTCCGTGCTCCTTCTGCAGCATCACAGGAAAATAGCCCTGATCTCAGCCACGTTTGGGTTACCACTGTTATAAAGTTCAAACCCCAACCTCAGAGGAAGCTCCCCAGATAAGAGCATCTTTCTTGGGAACCTCTGTGAAAGTTTTGCACAATTCAGTGCTGTGCCGTCTTCTCAGCCTGGCTTCTGTGTTTCCAATAAGCAATCCAATTACATTCTTCCTTTAGAGTTGCAGTGATACTGTTGGTTTTCCTGCCAAAAGATTCATAAAAAGCACGATGGGAATTTTTCTTGCTTTCTGATATTTTTTTCTTTTAGTTTCTTATTTCCCAAAAAAATATCCCTAAAAATTCCAAGAGAGGCATTCTGAAACAAACAGAAAATCCTTGCTGCAACTGCAACATGAGCTGGAATGGGTTGGATTTGTCAGCTTCACTTGCACTTCTGTTTTGTTTTGGGGGGTTAGGTTATGGGTTTTTTTCCACATAATTTTGCATTTCTACCCTCAGCCTTTTGCATCTTTGGCTACCAGATGTGTCCCACATTGAAGAATTATTTCTCCTCCCTAGAGTGAAATAAATGCAATCAATATGAGTATTGCTCTCAGGGCCTTGAAATATTACATTAATGTTCCATGTGGTGACATTTTAGCTGGAATTTTCAAATACATTATGATGGTTCAAATTAATATTTATCAGATCAGCTTTTATATTTTGCAAAAGAGAGAGAGGGAGAGAGAGAGAGTAAGCATTATTAAAATACAAAATGCAGATGAATTCCAAAATCGATGGTCCATTTTACCAGCACTTTCAAGGGGCTGTGTTTTGCTTTCTGGTTTTGTTTTTAAATTTATTAGTTTTACAGGCAAATCTATTTATCTTCCTTCATTTATGTATTTTTTTTTTTCCCTCACTCATTCAGGGGTTTTCAGCTTCTTTCACTCTTCTTTATTATCCCAAAATGTAAATGATGACGTTAGGTTGGGTTTTTCTGCCTTTTTTTTTTTCTTCTTTTCAGTGATTAAATCTGCTACATGACATCTTTGTCCTTTCTATAAATTAAATCATCTTTGCTTTCCACCTTTAGCCACTGCCAGCAGCAATACTCTGATTGCCAGCAATAAAAGTCCTCACTTTACGGTCTTTATTTCCTACACAAAGCAAACCCCCCTCCTTCTTTCCCCTCTGCTTATGGTGCCTTTTTAGGTTTCTCTATTTCTTTTCTTGCTAAGAGGGTGCTGGGACTAACTCCTCTTTTCAGTGTTTCTCCATAAACAAGGAATTTGCAGAGAGAGATTGGGGGGGGGGGGGGGGGGGAATCGAAACCACCTCCCACTTTCTTTCAGTCATTCCCAAACAGATTGTTCTATGAGGTGAAAAACCCAGACAGATTAATGGTGTCATTTGTTTTGCTTTTTTATATTTCTCTTTTCTCCCCCCCACTTTGGCTTGGTGAAAATGTTGGGAAAGTGCCTTTTTTACACTAAATGCAGCTTTAAAGGTTGGTGGCTGATCAGTGCATTTATTTGTTGAAACATTGCTGTTTGCAGAATAACTGCTCCTTTCCCCCCACATGGAAAATTGTAAGAACTGTCTGGGATCAGTATTTTCTTAAAGCTTTTGCAATTCCTAGATGAAAATGTTTGGAAGGGTTAACATTCCGATTTAGAACTGAACAGTGCTCCCAAACTTTTCCCACTTCCCAGCTTTTTTTCCCTGTCTCTGAAATAGTTGTACTGTCAGGACATCTTTGTGTCAGAGAGAGAGCCACAGGAAAAAACATGTATGTACGTGTGTGCACGTGTGTGTGTGTATAGGTATATAAACAGCTTTATACATGCTCACATACACACACTGGCATGCTCTCTCTGCCTGTCTCCGGCTGTGGAGATGTACATACTCCAGCCTGCCCTTCCTATTTTCCTTCAGTGCTGATCTGGGCAAAAGAACGACAGGAAACTTAAAAAAGAAAAGGAGGAGGAATCGATTGTTCGACCCGCACTTGAACTCTCCTGAAAGAGATAAAGCAGAATTTTCAATAGGTCCCCTGCCCTTTTCACCAGGAGGGAAAGAGGAGAAGAAAAACAAGAGATATTTATATGACAGCAGCTGCTGAAAATAGCATTTCAGAGCAATAAAAAAAAGAAGGCAAAAGAGATTCAATGGCAAAAAAAAACCCCAAACCCACAACAACAGAGAAAACTCTTTTTCTTGTGCTCCCCAACAGGCGCATGAGCGGCTCATCCTGGAAATGCATGCCTCCTATAGATCTGTTTGAAATTATAGTTGTCATTGAGAGTGAATTTATGCTCCTATTGATCTGCAAAAGGAAAATATTAAATGGTTTGGTTTTGATCTTTAGGTGACCTTAGGGTCAAGGGTAGCCTAAGATTAGTATTCATAGAATTCATCACCAAATTGTAGTCTGCATCCACTTTATGCAAACATAGGGAAAACATTGAAAGATAAATACAAAGCAAAATGACAAACAATTTCACCAGCACCCACCCCATCGAAAACCCCAGCCCTCAGACAATAAAACCAAGGAGATACATACATGCACAAACCTAGGTAACTGCATGCAGCAAAGGCAGGGGAAATGGGAAGAAAATCCAGGGAAGCACAGAGCCAGAGAATTACACACACGGGAAAAGACACACGACTCGGAACAAATATCAATGCACAACTATACTGAAACATGCCTGCATGAACACTCCAGCACAAGTGAAGGGGAACATAAAAGAGCAAAATAAATATAAGGACACTGATACTGTATATATGTATCTATACACACCTACCCAGGAATAAAAGCACACTTCTGTGGTGAGAAAGAAAAGAGTATGTTCAGAGATTCTCATACAAAGCCAAATAAAAGGAGCAAGCACAAATACAGTTAAACAGGTGCAGACACTGATATATGCTGACAAACACAGTGATACACAGTGGTAAACATGTCCTGACACATACACAAATGCAGACACTTCTTGTATTAGGCACTGTGGACCTCCCTCCTTCTTGGTAAGCGTGACACAAAGTTAGTGGCATAATAGAGAAAGAAATATTCTTGGGTATGAGTAAAACGTGGTTGTGGAAGTCCTGCACTAAGTCAGCCCAGTTGTTTAGAAATTCAGGGCAGAATGCTCCTAAGAGCAGCAAAGCAATTTCACTTACTGACAAGCATTCAAAGGCACAGGGAGATCTGTTTATTCACAAAGAGAGGGAAGTCTACTCACAACAGCCCAGGCTAGAGCAGAACCACTCCTCCACCAACACAGTGGTGCCATTTGTGGCCAGTGCAAGGATCTACTGAGAAGTGAAAGCAAACTCAAAGAGCAGGAAGCCCCACTCCTCTTTATGCAGTCATCCCAGGGACAGGGGGAAACATCTGTGACTGTGTAGACAAGAACCCAACTGCACAAGCACTCCACTGGGCACCACAGGATGCTCACCAGCACCCTGAGGAACTTCAGTAAAAGAGCTTTGGTAGTGTCCAGGCAGGCACAGCAAATGCTCAAATAAGTGAGCAGGTAAAAGATGTTTCTTAGCTGTTTCCAAGGCTATGTCCTGTGTAGTCTGGCAGTTGATTGTCAGTGTACCTATTTTTCCATTTAGTCTCTGGTTTTGTAGTCTCAGTGTCACTGAATACATGCAAGAAAGTATGGAGCACTTGTAAGTGGGCAAAATCCATGGTGCGGAACATGTTTATAATCAGTTTTTCCCCAAATACAGCTTTTTTGACTCAAGCAAGTATTGTTAAAAGTCTTAGTTTAAAAAATCATTTTCTTTTGGTTTCCAAAACTGCAACCTGAGCACTCGCTAAAACTGTAAGCATAGTTCATTTTTGTTGTTTTGTTTATTTTCCCTGCTATAATTAAGATTCATATTTTAATATAACAGCCTCAACCACCTCTGAGGCCCACCAGGCTTTGTAGCATATAATTGCATTGCTAGAAACAGCCCTTGTCCTGAAGAGCTTGCATTGCAGCTAGAGGAGCAGAGAAAGGAAGCAAGAGTATCTCTCATTTACCAGTGAAGCCCTGAGGAAGTGACTTGTCCAGGCTAGCCATAAAGTCTTGGCAGAGCTCGGAATTGGAGCTGCATCTCCTGATTCACAGGCCATTGCTTCAGAAATGAGATCATCCTCCTTTCCTGATTTAAATATACCTTAGCATGGGCTACTAGTCATTTAGTGTTTGTGTGATCCAGTTATGAGACCCAGTGAAACCAGTACTAAATATAAATGGGTTTTGCACTAAACTTGTGTATTAGAAGTGCTGATTGGAATCTATCAGTGTATAGCTGTGATGTGAGAACCCCTCAGCTCTGACCTCGCTCACCTGCCCTCTCAACACATTAGCTATTGCAGCTTATACCACTTCCTCAAAGGAAATAAACGCTACCACCAGGAGTATTATTTTGTCAGCATAACCACCTATGTGCCTGGGCTCTGGCAGTGCAGTTATACTGGGAAGATTCATAGTCCCAGCACTAGGCGTAGCTATATAGGCAGTACTTCCAAATATAGACCCCGTTGTAACAGCATCTTGGTGTGGGCAGTGATCTCAGGGACAGTGGCTGTGCAAAGCACCAGTGGCAGAGGCTGTGCAGGGCACAGAGGCTGTGACAGTGCTTGGCACTGGGGAGGGGAGAGCGTGCCGGGGAGGAGAGCTCTAGGGTGGGATCTTGGAAATGACAGAGCAGGGGAGATGCAGTTGTATTTGCTGCAGAAGTGGTAAAGGGAAGGAAACCCATAGTGGATTTCATCTGGTACTGAGCAGCATGCATTACTGGAGACGGGTTCTGTAAGTCACTCATGATCCATTGCCTGAATGCCCCCAAGTCAAGGAGAGTGTTGTGAGCTGTGCAGCCTGGCCCTTACTCAAGGACAGGTCTTCCTACAGCAAAAAACCAGCACTCATGTACCATGACAGTAGGATATTCTTTATTACAGCTGCAGGACAGAGCTCTCCCTTGACTGCTCTGTTCAGTGGATCACTTTCTTGTCAAGGTGATGAGGAAAGTGTATGTTGAAATGGCAGCATTTCCAAAAGTCTTCCTCACAGTCGGAGAAGACTTTTGTACAGGTTAGGTATACAAACGTGATACATCCTTCCCTGACACTGCCCCAGTAGCATTAAACTTGTCAGCGTTACTGGCTGTTCTGATGCGGTGGATGTAAGAAATAGATCTGGGAGAGTAGAAGAGAAGATGAACACATTTCCCCCTGTTTGTTCAGTGCCTAGCAGTTTCTAGGTTGTATTATAATAGTAGTCTTGATTCATCTACTGTACTGAAATAAATACATATACCGGGCAGCTGCTTTTCCCCAGGCTGTGTCACAGAGTATGGATTCAATCATGTTTTCATCCTTTTGGCAGATAGAGGAGGAGAAAGAGTGTGAAAGAGGGAAGCAGTGAGGCACAGAGGTGGAGGCTGTAGGAGAAACTGTTGTCGTTTCTGTTTCATTGTTTACTGTCTATGACTTTGTACAGCTTTTAACTCCACCGTTTGGCAAGAGAGCAGCTGGCACCACTTGCCTTCTTCAGAGAGTGCATGTGCTGCTTGGAGAAAGACAGCCCAGGTTAGCTAATGCGGGAGGAGATGGGATCCCCTTGCAGTGAGAACGTGGGCTTGGAGCTTCAGACAGTGTTGAAAACCTCTTAGGTCTGACCTACCCCTTCCCCCCTTGGATGTGATTCATTCACCATTCTGCTCCTTTCCTTTTTATGAAGGTTTATATCAAACAAGCTCCCGTACCTTTGTTCCACATTAAAATGCCATGTAACCATTTATTCATCTCCCTCCACATCTTCCCTTTTGCCACCCATGGAGTGGGTGGCAAAAATGAATGCTGAACCAGTTTCCCCAACTCATGTGCTGTTGGCAGTGCTCCTTTTTGAATGGTGCTGAAAACTAGGTCCTTCCCATTTGTTACTGTTAGATCCCCATAGCACTTTCTCTGTGTGTAGGAGCTCTAACCTCGGTGTATTGACTCAATCCTAAATGGCTGATGGCCAGAAATTCTAGGTAATTTCAGTGGGACTTGATACTCTTCATTTCTGGTCATAACTTGATCATATAATTTGGCTGTGTACTCTTAAAGAGCTGCTGTGGCTGGTGGAGTCATTCTTATATCCATAACAGTTTGTAAAGCACTTAAGGGTACCTTTGGATGAAAAGCACTAAATAAATGTTCAGCGAGATGATGTTATTTATCCGTGTAATCACCTGTCACTTCCACCCAATTTTTGTTCCTCCCTGTCCCCTCCAATCGGCCATATTATATGATCATGCATATATGGTCATGCACTCATCAATCCACCTTTATCCATATGCAGAGACACTCAAGTGTTATGAGAGCTACACGGAAAGACAGATGCATGCATCTAATCCTTCCCTGCTCATCTGTCCTCATCCAGCTCCTCCACACACAGAGCAACATTTTTTAAGCACTTAAGTGACTTAGGATCCTAAGTTTCATTTCTGAGGAAGGGTTAGGAGTTTAAATGCCCCTGAAAGGCAGCGAGATGTGTTCTCCAGATCACAATTCCTCAAGTCCGTAAGTGTCATATTTTCAGAGTGCTCGCTTTGTCTAAAGATTCAGATAGGCACCTTGTAGATTATCAAAACTGTTTAAGATAGGCACATAAATCCAAATTATTTTAATGTAGCCTGCCTTGAAAATTTTAAGACCCCTCTGGGCACTTAGCTTTCAAAGGCATCTAAATCCTCTTGAAAAATTGGTACCCAGAGCCTCTAAGATCCTTTAAAAAACAGTGCTTAAGTTAGTCGCCCATAGCCAAACATCAGAAGGGTGGCTGCTTCCTTAGGTTAAATCCGTGCTTTAACCATGCAGTTTACAAAAAAGATCACTCTGGTGTCTGCTTTAATTAATGAAATACAGCATTGGGTGATCCCATGATCCTGGATGGATACAGCATGAGAATCTCTTGTCAGCTCAGACAGCTCTAACAGACCTGTGTGGGTCCTGCCCATGTGTCCTGGGCTCTCCCTTGCTCTCAGGGGGACCCTCCCCCGTGCTTCTGCGCCAGACCAGGCAGCAGCAGTGAGGAGAGCTCTGCTGGATAATGTCTGGGTACTGGATGGATCCCTCAGTGATGGGATTAGGAGTGTGATGGGGAGGGAATGCCTGTGATTTGAAACTGAAGCACTGTGATTTAGATCAGACATGAGGAAGAAATTCTTTACTATGAGGGTGCTGAGGCGCTGGCACAGGGTGCCCAGAGAAGCTGTGGCTGCCCTATCCCTGGCAGTGTTCAAGGTCAGGTTGGACACAGGGGCTTGGAGCAACCTGCTCCAGTGAAGGGGTCCCTGCCCATGGCAGGGGTTGGAGCTGGATGAGCTTTAAGCTCCCTTCCAACCCAGACCAGTCTGGGATTCTGTGATTCTATATGAGCCTCAACAGAAAGCTATATACAACTCTGTTTGTTGTAACCATCAAGTCTTCATCGCTAATGAGAAAAGGGATTCACCTGCCAGAATCCCCTGGTTGGCAGTGTTTCTGGGTAGGATCCTGACTAGCTGTGGCCTGTGGAAAGGACTCAGTGGCTCTGGTATTGGAACAATTTCCTCATGTTCAGCAAACGGTCACTGGAGCTGGTTCTGACATCCCACCACTTTCGCTAGAATCCTGCAGAAAAATCCCATAAACCAAACAAGCTTTCCAGGAAAGAAAATGAAGCAGAAAATCCTGCCCCTTGTATAAATTATCTCCAAGTAGGCTGAGCTGGCAAGAACGCCTTCAACTGTGAAGTTCTTTCCATTTTATGGCTAGGAGCTCCCAAGAGACCATCTTCTCTCTTCTAAGGTTTTTTTTTACCAGGGGTGGAGGGCAGATACTGTGTGCATGATTTGGCTGGTAGAGGCAAGAATCTGTCAGCAGAAAAAGGGCCGTCAGCAAGAGAAAGTGAGCTGCAAATTGTCCATTTCTAAACTGCTTGTTCATCTGACACTTGCAGACTCAGAAGCCACCTGTTCAGCCATCAGTCACCAAGTGAAAATGAAGCTTTCCTTACCCCAAGATTCTGACAGATAGAGAAAAGAGAAAGAAGAAAGGAGAAAAGGAAATTCTGTTGAGTTTGTGCTACTGTGAAATGAGAAGAGAAACTCCAGCTAAACCCCAGGGGAAGGTTATTATTTCCCCTTCTCTCCAAACTGTAATATTATAAGTGCTTTTTTTCCAACAGCAACACAAACAAACAAACAACCCAGAAATCCCACATCTTTCAGGGCACGTATTTACAGAAATGCAGAAATGTCTCTGAAGACAGAAGGTGCCACCTCTCCCCCCACCCCAACAGTGCCCACTTTTGGGGGGGGTGACTGAGTCCTTGCTAAAAGAACACTCTGTATGTTCACAAGTGGTGTAGCTCTTTGAAGTTGCGAAACCAAAGAGTGGATTAGCTGTGATACCAAGTGCAGAGTAGGCTTTCCCCTTTCCATGCAAGGTCAAATTAAGCCTGGACCAGCCAGCCACCCAAAAGTAGACCATATTAAGCAGCTGCTTATTTTTTGCCCTCTTCGGGTGCAATGCATTCACCGCTCTGCAGGAGAATTTCGGGGTAGCAGCCAGCAGGGTAGGCTCTTACGTGCGAGGTTTTTCTGGCTGACCACAGAGCAGGCAGCCCATGTGCCTGATCAAATAGCTTGTTAATTTCATCATTTCAGACTTTTATGGTTTTTCCAGTTGCTGCTGCTTTTATAAACAAGCATTTCGGTGACCTTCCCCTCCGGACATCAGCGCATTCAGCTCTGCAAGAATCCCAAGCTCTGAAAGTTTATAAATAAGCCTTCTATCAAGTTCCACAACAGGTGTGACCTCCCCCCCTGTCCTAAAACTGAACAGTTTCAACAAGCAAATAAAGACTGCACAGTCCTGTCTTAAAGGGGAAGCACTCTGGAAAGTAGTATATAGGCCCTGATCCTCTCACCAGAAGGCCTGGCCCATCTGACAGAAGGAATCATGGGGCCATGGTCTGGGGACTCCTGTTCCTTTTAGGTGGCCCTTTAAGCAAGAGTGAGAGACACAGAGTGGAATGGTGGTCACCGTGACCTACATCAGCATGGCATTCCTGGGCTGTCCCACGCACTGACCCCGGAATTGATTCTGGTAGGTTCTAAGTGCTGTGTCTGCCTGGCTGAGAGGCAAGGTTTCTGGGAGGCTTTTGTCGTGAGCAGAAGACGCACAACCAGAATCTCTTCACTTTCCATGGGGTTCCTGCCAGCGTGTTGGTGGCACGTTGGCAACACCGAGCAGAGAAGGAAGAGACAGGTTCTGGTGTAAGCTGCACGATGGACAGTCTCATACATGTTTGGACTTGCTTGAAATGAGACAGTTCTCTTAATTTCTGGTGTACTGCATGCATGATGAACGATGTCTGTTCCTCCTTTTTGCCTTTCTTCAAAATATTAGAAGGAAACCAGGGTCTTGAAGAGGAGAAGGTGAAATCTGAGTTTACTGTTTTTTCTTGTGGGTGAGCACCTCAAAAGCTGAGATTAAGACAAAAACGAAGCTTTCATCTTTGTAAAAGGGTCCTATTAGCAGGTTGCCTCCATTTAGCTGCAAGGTAATCTGAGCAGAAGTTGTGAAATAGGGTCAAGAAAGGAATTCACCTATGGGAAATAGTATTTCTGTCTCTCTGTCTATGAAACTGGATGGTTTTGCCTATTACATGTGTAAGTTTGAAAGGAAATCAAATGACTTGAAGTGTTTAAGTGGGCTTCACAGTATAGGCTATTATATCATGTAAAATAGCAGTATGGGGGGCAGTGAAAATAAGCCATTGGGACAGTACATAGAGGGCACTTTGATTCCAATCTAATCAGAGATAGCTGGATCTCAGTATCATTGTGCAAGAGTTTTGCTGTCACCATTGAGACAGAAAAGTACCCAAACAGTTATTAGAGCTGAGGGAGCCACTATAGCAACTGGAAGACAGGAAGAACCACTATGCTGAGTGCAGTGAAAGGAATCTGTGCAGTTTGTGTGGAAGGGAATACTTGGTGTATTCAATCTGACCTACAGCATTCTGCAGCTTGTGTGATGGGCTACCATGAGACGAAGGAAGGGCTACGACAAAGGAAAAGCTATTGCCCAAGAAAGTTGTGAATGCCCCATCCCTGGCAGTGTTCAAGGTCAGGATGGATAGGGCTTGGAGCAAGTTGCTCTAGTGGAAGGTGTCCCTGCCCATGGCAGGGGGTTGGAACTGGATGAGCTTTAAGGTCTCTTCCAGACCAAATCTTTCTGTGATTCTATGAAACATGGTTATTCCATGACCAAGAGGTTTAATACGGTCAACAGATACAAGGAACCCAATGTGATCAATTGGAAAAGGGTTTAAAAGTTATTAGTGGGTGTGGAGCAATGATAATGATATAATCAATGGGACAGCACATCTTCTGGCTTTCAAGCCTCATGCTGTCCATTCTTGACACTGAAAATTGCTTTAAAGACTATTTATTACATATATAGCCCAGAGTTTGCAAAGGTGTGAGCACATTACTGTGGTAGAAACAGCGTCAGGCTGCTCCACCAGGAGGAATTGCACTTGTCCATGTGGCTGGGGAAGTGGGTGAGTGGAGCATGTGCAAGAGCTAAATTAAGGTAGTTTTATCAGATGTAGGGGATCGGTGGTGGTGGAGCTGCAAGTCTCCTGCTGCAGTCCCTTTTCTGCAGCATTATGGAAGGATTTGGTTCTAAGAACATCCTAAGTACCCTGTGGAGAGCAGTAAGAGCAGCCATTTGGCTCATGGTGAGCCTCGTCCCTTCTAATGCACTCGGAGTCCCCCAGGGCCACGTCTAATTACTGCTCAAACACAACAGTTGCAACGATGCATCATGCCAAAACCATCCAGAATAAGCCTCACACAGTGGGATTTGTTGTCAGTCTTGCCTTTTTTTTAATGTTCTTTTTTTTGCACAGTGCTGGTAAGAAAACTTTTTAACCCCCATCCCTCACAGCATCTGCATCTTGCTGGCATTGTCAAACCCCCAACAGATCCCAAAGAGAAGGTAACTTCTGAGCTCCATGGGGATCTGCTTTGACGAAGAGGAAGTTCCTTCCCAGAAAGTCTCTGCACACAGAGGCTTTTGGTATGGGCACATTTTGCTCTCCACTAGAAATCCAAGTCCAGTCTTCTCCTTAAGCTCAAGTCAGCCTCTGGACTGAAATTATCTCTTATGGTGAGATGCCCTTTAACAGGAAGGGACAAGCTCTCTTCAGTGCTAGTGTCTTTGAGAAGGTGTCTAAGCATCATATAAGCTCCCATTTAAGGAAAAGTAACATTTCTATTTGCTGCTATAGGAGCCAGCTGTAATCTTGGCTCTATCTGACCTCTGATACCATCAGCCTGGTTGTCACCCTTCAGTGTAGTTTCACCTTCAAAACTCACCATCATTTCTCTGGGCTGAGGGTGTGGCCTCTGACAGCAAACTAAGATAATGTCAAGCTTGCATCCAGGGGTATGGCTATGAGGTGGATGCCTGCCTGTACATATGTACACACATCTATATGCAGGAATGCATAGCTAAACATTATCTGTGCATGTAGAAGGAGGTAAATGGATACACACAAACTCAGCCTGTGGTAGTTCAGACAGTTTCAAACACAACATATACCCTGATGGGAGAACTCTCACTGGTTAAGATGCTCTTTAATAAGATGATAAAGTTCTCAGAGCACGGAGAGGTCCATCACAGCCCTGCAGGCAGCCCACAGTGTGTCAAGGTTCTACCAGCAATGGCCCCATATGGGTGAGTAACCTTTCCAGAGGAGCTCTGAAAGCTCATATCCCTTTGCCAGCACAGATGGTGACTCAACACCACAGTCCAAATGCAAGAACCCCCAAAGAAAGCTTACAGTCTGGGTCCCCATGTCATGACTTAACCCTTACACAGTTATACCTGAGGCTAAAGTCAATTCATAGTCACTGATCCACACAGATTTGCTGTCTGCTGTACCATAAGGCATTGCCCAGTGTCCTGCAGGAGTCTGAAGAAAGCACAGGGAACTTCATTTGTATGAAATCCAAGAACTAGTGAGAGTCGAGGGGTTGCTCACATCTGGGTTCACGCCTTGTCTGTAATGCTGTGGGGACCTTCATATTGTGTTACAAACTGAGAGATGTACAGGTATATAAATGCAAACCCAGGTAATGGAAGATGTCTCTTCCCTGTTCGGTGTACTTTGCATGCTCCTCACTGCTGTAAATGGCGGTTACAAGAGAGCAACGTGAAGAAAATACACCCACAAATCAGAAGCTCTAACCCAGCTCTGTAATAATGGCCAGAAAGCCATGAGTGTCCAGAGGGTGAGCCTGGATTCAGAACCCAGGGCTCTGAAATCTCTGGTTACCAGCAAAAGCATTTGAAAATAAATATAGGCACAAATTAAAATGATACCATTTTTGACAAAGTAGCCAGTAGTTGAAATATAATGAGGCACTGTAGAGAAATGCCCCTCTACCAAGCGAGCACTTGCTGGGCGGATTAGGCAGCATTCCTGCTCCTCCATTGAGTGGTGTCACAAGCTAATAAATATTTCAGAATTGGCTGTATTCAATCCAGCCCTTGTCCCGGTTGACGTCTGTTCTCTCAGTTTTCAGAAGGAGACAGGTGCAGAAGGATGAAAAGGGATTTAATTACTAAACATCCCCTACTCCCAGAATCCAAACACATGCTGTACTGTACATATACACCACACCTACTGTACTCACAAGCACATATAATACTCATGCACACACAGGCACACCTACCACACTGCCACACACTCGCTGAATCCGCGTTGCACACAGATTGGGGTTTGGAAGTAAAGTATTCACACTGCTTTGCACCAGTGTGTTTTAGCCATTGGACACGGAAGGCACATGTGTGCACTGAAGTTAGAGCACATAGTCCTCCTCCAGAGCCACACACCCAGTTACAGCGATGCAAGAAAGACAGACATGGCTGGTGTGTCCCCTCCTTGTGGCCAGTCTGTACAAGAATAGGAACTGGCTCTAGCTGCCCAGCAAATACAGTGTTTTTCCCTTCTCATGGTCAGTGTGCTGTGCTCAGTCCCTGCCTCTTCCCAGCTCAGGTAGCAATGCAAAGAGCCATGCTGTACCCCTGCTGTAGTTACCAAAGTAAGTATATTACCTGCTCACGTACGTGTGCCTTATTTATTGTGTTAATGGTCTCTGCTGCACGCTTTGCTCTGGTACAAGCAGTGTCCGAAGGCCCTAACCAGAACCCATAGAACTTCTGTTCTTACAAGACTAGAATTGCAGATACTTTGCACCCACAAGTGAGGGCATTTTCAAGAGCTCCCCTATAGACATCACATAGTAAACTATGGGAACAGTGCTGCTCATTCAGTTGGTATGTGGATCACGGCTGAGGGGATGTTATTTTCTCTCCCGAAGACTTTTCTGCTGTTTGACAAAGAACTTCTAGTAGCACTTTTCACAATAATAATAGTCTTAGTTTGGGAGTTGTGGGTGAATTGCAGTGTGAGAAGCTGCATTCAGCTTCTTTCAGCTTCTCTGTACACTTTCAGCTCCTTCATTCCCAGTTCCAGGCTGCACTGGCCTGGCTGTTCTGTGGGCTGCTCAGGAGCAGTTGTGCTCCACCACGGAGACAGCTGCGTGGCACAAAGGGCAGTCGTAGGCAACATGGCCAAGCTGGTGGAGCTGTGGTGAGGGCTTAGGACATAACACTTCTTCCTGGCCCGCTGGGAGAAGTCAGGTCATTTTGTGCCAGTTGCCTCACTTTCATCATCTGTAAAATGAGGTTAGTAACATGAACTTCTTTTGGAAAGTGATTTGACATTTACTGAGCTAGCAAATACTTGTCTGGGTATTCTGTTAGAGTGCTTTGAGATCTTTGAGAGACTCCTGAGTGAATCAGTGCGATATATTGCTGTTACGAGCTACTTTAGACAGCAAAGAAAGAGAGTTGAAGAAAGGGAAAGCTGGGTGCTCAAGTCCTGCTCCCACTGGAATTGCACTGTTGACTTCAGCCTAAGCAGGATCAGGACCTGGAAGCTCAAGTGGTAGATGGTGACAAACACTAAGGAAATCAGAAGTGATGGATGCTGAAAGCAAATGGTTCTGTGTCTGGGTTAGAAGGGGTTTCTAGATAATGTATCACTTAGGTCAAATACAGAACACCATTGGCTTTAGAGCTGGGTAATTAGTGTATCAGAAAATTGGGGGAAATTATGTATGTTTTTAAAATGGGCTATTAAAGCAAGCCATGAATTATTGAGAAAGGAAACTGCTTTCTTTGTTTTATTTAAGTTAACCTTGGAGAGAAGAGAAAGAACATCAGGAGGATTTTCTCTGGGACACATGTTCTATATAAGAGCACATGTGGTTGCAATGATATTTGGTCCCCCACTGCATCTCATACACTGCAGACATATGCTTATGTGCACATATGTGCATTCGTGCATATATACAGAGTAGAGCCTGTATTCTTGCTCCATGTGCTCAGTACATATATGCATATATATGCTTGTTAACTTTCCTATACAGAGCCCCATACAGTCAGAATAAAACAGTCAGACCTGGTATGTCTCACACAAATAGTTGGAATAGTGTGCTTAAATGTTGCACATAGAATAACGTGATAAATATAGCCTGTTCCCACCGTGCTTACACAGACTCATTTATAGATACACAGAGATTTTATTAAAGGAAACTTAGGTTTCATATACATCCCCAAATTGTGATCAAAACCACATAGTATTTTTACACAAATATTTGTGCATATTGTACACAGTGAGCCAGAGTCCTGTGCAAGTTCCATGTTGACATCTATGGAAACTTGCAAATTCTTGGCTTACAAACTTTGCCTGTGTATTTACACACACTTAGTGCACTGGCTATGTTCAGCTAATGGACTCTCCACGCAGTACAGACTTCTGTCTTTGCTATAACAAGCTGTAGAATGATTCAAAAGCTGAATTGGCCCTCATTCTCCATTTGACTCCAGAGGCCTTTAGGAAAATTTTCATGGAACTCCATTTCCATTAGAGTCTACACGGTGTTTCTGGAGGAGATGGACTGCTCAGTTAAAACCAGAAGCAGTAATTAAGTTGATTCCACTGTAACCCTCATGGTTGGTTGACTACTCTCTGCATGACCATAAGAGTGTTAATTTGATTTCATGTATAAAGTGTGTTTGTTTCCCCAGACTGCTCTGTTGGTCTCTAGTTCTTCACATCCTTACCCACAGGCTGAGGTTCTGGTTCAGGAGGACCTTTTTGGCCTCAGTATGACTTGATGGATTTGCAGCATTGTTGATTAGTTAAGGCCACCTCAAATTGTGCAGAATCAGAGCTTAAAACTGTTTTTTTCTCTACAACACTGCCCAGAAAAAGCACCCAAAGGAGCACTTAATTTGAGAAAGCAGATTCTCACCATTTCATAAGTGAAAGAAAATTTTCCTGCAATTTGGGAAACGTAAGTGGGACTGAAGGATTCCAACTGGGAAGGGCACCGGAGCTTTCACTGGCATAGCGCTGCTTGGGGAGTTGATGTGGAACCGGGCATCACGCAGCCCCTTGACTTGGCTTTGGGCTGTGTCGTTGCTATTGTCTGTAACAGCACAAATCAAAGGTTTCTATCTCTGCATCGTGGAGTACTGAGAAAGTCACTTCTGCTCTTTGTACCCGTCTGTCCTGAGTAAGAGCCGTATTCCATACTGCAGCTGGGAGTCTGAGTAAAGTCTGTGACTACGGTGTGCATGGATCACACCTTGATGGAGGTCCTGCCTTTGATTTCAGGGCCCAGAGCAGGCCTGTGGAGTGTGTTTAAATCAGAACTCTTTAGCAAATACTTGTGCCTTTTTTTCTTTCAGTTTTTACATTCACTACCCATTCTGGAACAACAGATTGCATGGTACAGTAAGCTACACTTTTCCAGTAGGAATAACACAGAAAGAACAGACACCTTGCCCTTAGTATGTTTGTAACAACACAAATTTAAAACATTCCAGTTTGTTTCTAAAATAGGAATCATTTGTGGCACAAGTTTCCTGTCTGTGGAATGATCTGTTTGGTGGTCTTTTCACCTCAGATGGGACTGGACATCTCTGCTGTCTCTGTGTGCAATAGATTGACCTTTATCAGGATGGAATTTGGAAATGTTAAACTATGAAAACTTTGAGACTTTTGCAGGAATGTTCTTGTGTAAAGGATGAGGCCCAGGAAGTGAGAATTAAATTGCAAGAAATAATGGCCTTAAATTGCAGAAAGAAAGATTTAGGTTAGCCATTAGGAAAAACTTTGTGCCGATAAGGATAGTTAAACATTGGAATAGATTGTTGAGGTAGGTTGTACAATTGCCATCAGAAGGAGATGTTAAGAATAGGCAAACAAGAATGATGTAGCTATAGCTACTGCATACAAGTGGCCAGACTAAGTGACCTCTAGAGCTCCCTTCTGACCCTGTCTTCCCATGAATAGTCAGGGTCTGAGATTCAGCATTGCTTGGGTTATAGCTAATACAGCAGTGTGTGCAGTGGGATGGAGAGTCGGATGTTGAAGACAGATACATCCTTTCTCACATTAACACTAGTCATGGTTATGGTCCATCTAAATTCCAGTGCATTGCTTAGAAAAATGTGCCCTTTAATTTCCTAATAAAACAGCTGGGTAAATTCTTCCACTTGCAGCTAAAGGAAGGGAAAAAAAAAAAAAACCCAGAACACTTGAAATGAATTTTTAATACAGATTTGAGTGGGATTGCAGCAGCTTCTGATCGGATAATTGCACTGGATCAGCCACAGTCATCATCTGCTTTTCCCATCAGAAATTTTGAGAGAGAGCTTAGTGCTGGGGAGACTTCCCAGGTTCCCACGGCTGAGGGTTGGTGAGGCCTCCAGGTAGCTGGAGAATGGGGAGCCTGGGCGACAGCGTGGACAGGATGGGCAAGGGCAGGGAGAGCCACCACCTGCTGAGGCTCATCCCTTTGCATCCAGTCAGTAAAAGCAAGGTCAGGAGGAATCCTCACTCTTTAGTTAGTCAATGGCCTCTACTGAAATTGCCCAAAAGAGCACACAATAGCTTCAACAGCATGGAGCATGGCCAGCTAATGGGAACTAACATCAACCCCTCTCCTCTAAATAGTGGCTCAGTGAAGCGAAAGGGCCAAACAAGACAGACATATGTATGTTGTTTTGAACATTTTTCCCTTTGTACCTCACTTTCTAAAGTCCAAGTGCTGTAGGAGCTGTCTGGGGAGGCAGTCGCTGACTTTGTGGTACAAATGAATCTTGGAAAGGTTCTTCCCTCTTTATGGGTACTCTTTTCAGGCTGTTCTACAGCCTATTGAGGTTCACCTCTCTGTTCCCTGTGCAAAACAAGGAAGGCACACTTGCCCAGCTGGCAGCTGGGAGCAGAAGCCAGCCTAGCCTCTGGTTCACTCTCTGGGAGAGCCTGTTTTCATCCTTGGCTTTGAAAAGCCAAGGCTAAAGTTCACTAGGCAAAAGCTGGTCCTTCTGAATACCCCTCAAAAATATATTGCAAAAATACTTGAAATGGATTCCCCTTCCTTTCTTTAAGACTGTCACAGACTCATTACACCATCTTACTGCCTTTCCTAATTGACACTAGGACATGTTGGCTGGTATTGCTGTCAGTACATCCTACTAGTGAGACAGAGCCTGGATCAGCCAAAGAGTGCTTTTGTTGGCTTGGCATGGCTTAAATTAGTTTCTTGAGGGAAATCAGCTATCTTGGTAAAAGCACTTTGGTTCCTGTATTGCTGCAGCTCCACTACAGCTTTTCGCAGTGTAGAAATACAGTTAAAAAATCATGGCCCTAATTGACATTACCATAAATAATTTCTAGCATAGCCCTGGCTCTGAGTGAATGGGGAAGTACAGCAAGAAAAGCCTCTGTGTCCTATTACCAGCTGCCCTCAGCCAAGTCTTGCCTTGAGATCCTCCCAGCTTTGCTCCTGCAGCCTCACAAGTCAGACCCTGTGCAACTGGGGCCATCCCCAGCACCTGGGAATGGGGCGGCAAACGCAGAAGGGAAATCCAGGCTGCAAACCTGTGTTAACTTCCCCATCATAGCAGCCTTCCAATACCTGAAGGGGGCTACAAGGATGCTGGAAAGGGACTCCTCATAAGGGACTGTAGCAATAGGACAAGGGGTGATGGGTTCAAACTTAAACAGGGGAAGTTCAGGATGGAGATAAGGAAGAAGCTCTTTACTGTGAGGATGATGAGGCACTGGCAGAGGTTGCCCAGAGAAGTGATAAATGCTCCATCCCTGGCAGTGTTCAAGTCCAGGTTGGACAGAGCCTTGGGTGGCATGGTTTAGTGTGAGACATCCTTGCCCATGGCAGGGGGTTGGAACTGGATGATCTTAAGGTCCTTTCCAACCCAAACCATTCTGTGATTTCCTGTGTGCTTGGTTCCCCCTCAGCCTGCTTCCAATAAGACAGTTGTGCTACGAGATGAAAGGGCAAAGATTCTCTGTGCCTTGCTCCCTGGGTTTTTTTTCCTTCTTTTTTTTTCTTGCTTTCCCTTGTTTTTTCTGTGCCATTCTGGAGAGCCATTGGCTGCTGCCTCAGATATCCTGAGAGATGCGGCAATTAATTTTCTTTTAATCAAGGTCGGATGAAGTAAATTGGTGCGGCTCTGCAGCCCCTCATTTTCTGTTTTTGCAGTGATGCAAAACAAATATGATCAAATTATGCTCCTTCTCACCTTATTGAATTAGGAAGCGTGACTGATCCAGGAGAGCTGAGATGTTATATACTGTACCAATCTTCACCATCCCCCCTTCCCTCACAAAGCCATTGGGAATCTTTCTGCAGGGCTTTTATTTCAAGTTCGGAGGGAAGTGTGGGAGTGGGTGTGGGTGCTGGGGAGAAAGGCCTATTTATTTTTCTTAGTCAGTGGGGTGAAGCTGTATATTTCACCTTACAGTGATGTGTGAGTAATCACAATAATCAGGTCCATCTGGGCTCAGGAATAACATCTGACAAGAGGACAAAGAAGTTAAAGAGCAGGCCTGCAAAGAGAAGGGCCTTTCGTCTGTTCCAGCAGTAGGTTGTACCTGCAGGTTCCTCTGCCTGCTGTGTGCATCACTGCATGGCTGGTGGCACTCACCTGGGAGGGGAGGGTCATGGGGGGCTCTTTCCAACTCTGCCCCTCACTGCTCCTGCAGCCTCGGGCATTCCACCTTGTGCCTCGTGCCCCTGCTGCCCTGCATATGCAATCTGGGTAATGAAGTTTGCTGTGAGATTCACAAATGAAAAGCATTACATGAGAGCTAAGCATTATTTGCACTTTGTTAGCTCTTAAGGACTATTTTGTGTTAATTTCATTGCAGCATGCCAGAGGAAGGAGGGAGAAAGAGATACATGCTCGCACACAGAGCTGTCTTGTGGAGATGGTGCTTATAGTTACTTTGTTCATGTAATCTAAAATGAATTTTATTCTGACTGACAGCATCTGTTTGCTCTTTGTCTATGCAGAAACATTACAAATGCTGTGATCAATACCACTATGGACATACAAATTGCACAATATATATAGTCCTGTAACCCGTGGCTGGGAGGGCTCAGCATGCAGCAGGGTCTGGCTATGCTGCTATTAACTTCAGAAGGTCTCATGGTGTGGATAAGGGCTGGAAGAATATGTTCCTGTGGTCAAAACTTGCAATACCCTTGAGGGAATAAAACATGGAGATGCAGCAGGAAAAATGCATAATGAGTGGGCTAATGTGTACACTGTTCTTCCCTGAAAGAAAATCAAGGTGGTTGTGAGCTTGACCTAAAGGGATCCTTTCCAGCATGATAATCACAGGGATGGACAGAGAAGTCTCCTGGGAGGGAAGTATGTATGTAGTCCATCCTCCATTTTAAAGCAAAATCAAGTAATGACTGAAATTTGGGGTTTGTTGGGGTTTTTTGGTTTTCCTTTCTTTTTGAGACAGAGAAAATTGGAGAGAATGGCCATGGGCTGTAGGGTTTCATGTATAGATTTCAGGTGACCCTTTTCACCCTAACCCTTTTCCCTGTCAGGTCAATCTTGGTCAGATTGTACAGCTCATTCTACTCAATCAGAGCACAAAACCAATCCAGACCAGGCTGATAAAAAGCAAGAGAAGTTTACAACATCTTCGTCTATTCATTAGGTTCTCTATTTAAGAACAAAACATTCTCTGTCTGTCTGTCCATCTGTTTTGTACTGCTGCCCATGAGTGTGGTATCTTCAACAATCACAGCTGTGGTGTGGGGGGCTCATGAAGGTTTGTTTCCCTGCAACAGGTAGAGAGAACGTCACGGTTGTGGGGTTGTGTTGTATTTGGGGGAGGGCAGATCTGGGAAGATGAATATGATGAATGTCATCTCAGTTACAGAACTGTGCAACCTCACCTCCTTAACAGGGAGAAAGGAAAAAAGAAGAGGCAGGAAACAAGAATATCTGTAATATTTATGTTAAAAATTTCTATGTACATCTATAAGAAACAAACCCAGATAAATTCCTCATCCTAGCAGGCTTAAAGAGGCAGCAAAGATGCACAGGAGGGAGGAAACAAGGCGCGAAGATAATGCTAGGAAACATTTTCCTTTCCACATTCTTCATTTTTAACCACCTTCTCTCCTTGTTCATTAATCCTGCAGTCCCCTCTTCTCTTTGAGACGCTTCTCTGAGGTGTATGGCTCATGGCTGCAGTCAGTGTTAATAGCAACTCTTCCCAGCAGGAGCAGGGAAAACTTGAAGCTCTCTTTGGTCTCTATAAAAACTGTTCCTTCAAAGGCTGTGGGTACAAAAAGGCTTTTGAAGCGATCTCTGTACCAAATCACAGGGTAGACTGGGACCCTGGCTGCAGTTAATGACAGTGCTGAGGGAAGGAGATCCTGCTTGTTATATATGGTCCAGTTTAGGGCACAGCCAGAAA